>OY282592.1:28011187-28121966 GCA_958298965.1 Chrysolina haemoptera | reverse complement strand
GGGGCGCTAAAAACGACATTTTACAAAGGGCGGGAGGTGGGCATACTTTTGCCCCACCTTGCGGCGGCGCCACTGTGCTAGGAGTTTCTTGGATGTACGAAAGGCCCCTCTTGCATGGATCTTAGATATGCAATTCTTGGTGGACGCCGTGAGATTTTCCCGTTTGGTTTTCTTGAGAAAACACCTCAACGTATTTCGGTAGGTGGACCTAGCCCAGTTTTTCTGTCTCGGTTGATGTTTTGGAGTGTATGAATCTTGTCCTCTTTCTTGTTCTTACATTTCTCAAGATTTTGTCCGGATAATCGTTTTGATACGAATCACTCCGTATATTAGTCAGTTAGTTTCCATAGAAAAATCTATCAATAAAAAAAGAAAACGAGGATGGCGACCCAATTACATTTTATACCAATGGAAAGTATGAAGCCTATAGAAAATATGCGTATAAACGTTCCACACTACTTTGTCTATTTTTTCCTGGTGTAACTATTGGGTTGGCAGGTATGAACATTGGACGTAAAATTTGAGAAAAGAAGCGATTTTATTCATATTTCAGAGTTCAGGAATATGACTTACACTGGATGGATGGATGGATTTTTTGCCGCCAAAAATATTTCCGTTGAGTTTTCGACATTTTCGTTCAAAGATTCGGAATAAGCACGTCAAAATACGTTCGAGGACAAGCATTTTAAATTCAAAAAATGAAAAATAAAAAAGTTCAAAAAATTATCTATCGTGATATACTCGACTTTTTTGTCCGTCAATTTTTTTTTGTTCAAATTCTCAGTATATACTAATTCAGCCATTCTGAATCGATTGGTGTTCGCAGAACTGGTCTATTCTTAACCATTTTTGAGTTGGTCAGCTGTGAATCAGTTTTCAAATGGATTTTTTGCCGCCAAAAATATTTCCGTTGAGTTTTCGACATTTTCGTTCAAAGATTCGGAGTTAGCACGTCAAAATACGTTCGAGGACAAAAATTTTAAATTCAAAAAGTGAAAAATAAAAAAGTTCAAAAAATAATCTATTATGATATAGTCGACTTTTTTGTTCGTCAATTTGTTTTGTTCAAATTCTCAGTATATACTAATTTGGCCATTCTGAATCGATTGGCGTTCGCAGATTTGGTCTATCTCCAACCGTTCTCGAGTTGGTCAGCTCTGAATCAGTTTTCAAATGGATTTTTTGTTTTCTATAGTTCCTCTTATTCAGTACATGTGATAGAGATATCTAATAGCTCCGTAGACTTCGATATAAAGAGACAAAAGTTCTCTATTATTATAATAGGAAAAAAAATGACAGATTTCTTCCACAAATAATTTTTTTTAGTATTTTGGGCACTAATGGTGTTTCATTCATAGTTTCCATATTTTTACCATCCCTCGTACTAGAAAAAAACAAAGTATGTATTTTATAACCAGGGTTTGAAGCGATGCAGATATTCTTCTCAAAACAATATCCGATCGGTATAATTTTGAATTTCAACTGAAACTTTGGTTCACACATAAGTTATACTTATTTCCAGTAAGGAAATACCATCCTGTATAATAAATAAAAGGCAAACAATGGATTCCGAAAATATTTCGAGACTGTTTGTTTTTCCACTTCATAGATTCGAGCGTACTTGGGATTCTTAACCTTGAAATTTCATATAATAAATCGATATCTACGAAATAAAATATTTTCTTTATTATTCACTATCAACCAATGAATATTACTGTCAGCAAGACAAGTTTTCTGGAATGCAGTAGAAACGATTGCCTCCGGCGGCGGTGTCCACTATTTGCCTGTTGGCCACCATAGAATAAACGATCGAATATAAAAACAATCGTGAATTGAGGTTGAATGAAGTATTTCCGACAAGAATAAAAAAAATTGAAATCAAGTGTTAGTCGCTAGATGTCACTGGCTATTGGATCTATTGAAAATAATTCTCAAATATACTCAGAAATCCACTATTTATTATAAATGACTGGCAAAGTCGTTCTTGAACACCTTCGCATATTCACAAATAGATTGATTATATGAAACTGAAACTCTGATTATACTTTGGAATGTTGAGGCGCAAGCCTGGATTTTAATATTTCCCATCTCAGTACAAGGATACTTGTTTTGAGGTTAATATTTGGGATAGGTTTGGTTAGGGTGACTTAATCTTAACTTTTTTTCTACATTGTTGGGCGTATTGCTGAATTGCAACACGTGGTAATTGATTGTATAATTGATTGTATAGAATACTAAGAGCACCTCTTAGAAAAAAATTATTGGCACTTCCTTCAAATAACACATAACATTACTTATGAGAAAATTACTCAATAGCAATCCGAAATGTATAATAGATAGCTTATACATTTCCAATAATTCAAATCACTAACAAGAAAAAAGTAAAATAACGCTCTTGAAAAAATAAATATACATTTCAATTTCGAACTATCTCACCTTAATGGTCATATGGTTTCTATTACCCCGACCTTGAAATATAATTCCTGCAAAATGTTGATAAACACCTTACATAAGACATTCGTCTAAAGTTGATAGTTTCATCATTCACATTATTTATCGAAGCAGGATGTAGGAATAAAATTCTGACGATGTTTGAGGATGTTGGGTCAATTTGATTTCAATTTTGATTAGACCTAGTTCAACAATCGAAGGTGGAAGTGAAGCTAATTGGATCTTGTTAAACATATGGATTGCTTTAAGATAATTCTTAATGATTTTTGTTGGAAATTATGAATAGGATATTCATAAAATCTGTTGAGGAAACTTCTGCGGATGAAAGACAAACTTTAGTCGCTATTTTCCATCGTTCAAGAGTACCTCTTTAGAGGTATTCATGTTGAAAAGAGGAACATTCTCCATGAAAATTGAAAGATGAAAAATATGATTTATTTGTATTATCTAACAGAAAACAACTAGTTCCCCGGCTAAAGCACTTAGAGTCTTCTCACAATATCTTTCAGATGTAGTTCACTGTCCAGCGTGGCTTTAGCCGGGGAAGTAGTTATTTTCTGTTAGATATTACAAATAAATCACATTTTTCATTTTTCAATTTTTATGAAGAATGTTCCCCTTTTCAATAATTCATAATGTTTTTAAAAGAGCATTCATTGGAGGAATATTGAAGTTTTTTTTTTAATATTTTCCACAGACTCCACATCTTCCCTCTGTTTCTTCGTTGAACAAGTGTAACTTGTGTATCAGTGGATTTATTCAGCAAATAGGATAAAATAAGGAATAAGATAAGGATGTTCAAAATATATAATACGATGGGAACATTTATACTTACCTACAACAAAGGAGATAAAATAAGAAGTAAAAAATAAAATAAAAGTTTGCAAACTTTCAACTTCTTATCTTATTCAGTTTGAGAATACAAATGCGCATGTACTTATAAAATTGTTGACAAATTTATGACAAATATGAATACATTGCAAGTTCCAATCCCAGGACTCTAACAGTGTGCCTGCAAAGCGCTTTGGCGCTTCTCAAGTGGGCATATTCAAAACAACATACCTGGTGACCACAATATGAGGTTTGCCACCACTTTTTCTATAGTTTTGAAGATACAGATTTCAAATTTGTTAAGTCTCTATAGTACTCAAATACGCATATTATTATTTTGATGGTAGTACTGAAAATTCACCACCATCTGGTTTACGGGAAGTGACCCCAACATTTTTTTTTAAATGATAACTTTCTTCTCATTATCCGTAAGGGCACACAATTTGTGATAACACTGATTTTCAAAGTTTAAAATCGGTTGAAAAATGGTGGAGATACAGTCGATTGAAGAATTGAATTGAATTTTTTGGGGAGCACTTCGCTAACATCCACAACGTTAACTAGGAAGAACTGTCAGTCAACTGAGGACTTCAGAGAGTCTGTGTCCCTCCCTATTGGCCCTCATAGGTTGGCCAAAGTCATGACTATATGGGGAGCTAACGGAGGTCATTGAAAGACTTTCAGCGAATAACAGTCGCCTAGGCCGGATGGCTTAGACGACATTTCACTCAGACACCCGCCGCGAAAAGTCCTCGTCAAGTTCATACATTTGATAAATGCCATTATCGAATGGAAGTGTTACCCCGATTGCCTGAAGAATGCACTGGTGATATCGATTCTGAAACCTGGTAAGGATGGCCACAAACTCGATAGGAATCGACCTATCTCGTTCTTGGGTGTGATTGCTAAGGTGTCGAGAAGATCTTTCAAAGGCGGTTGTTGAGTCTCGAGGAGAAACTCAAAATGATCCTCGATGTGAAATTCGGCTTCCGTAGAGGACATAGCACGACTTCTAAAGTCGTAAGAATTATGCACGGAGTGGAAGAGGCATCTCAACGTATGAAAAAAGCCTTCGACTCGGTATGGGTTCTCATCTCCAAAATGCTGTTGGCAGGCATGCCCTCATACTTGGTAAGTTTAATAAATTCTTACCTTGTTGTGAGAACTTTTATGGTGAGAGTAAACAACAAATCGAAGAAGGTGTCCCGCAGGGTTTAAGTTTATCCCGCACCTGTACTCCACACATAATTATGACTTTCTTCAGTGCGAGAGAATGGACATGGGCACGGCTGTGTACGGAGATGACACGGCCATTTGGCCCATTTCTTCTGAAGCGTCGCTGCCCAGACAAGGATCCAAATTCATTTGGATGAGAAAGTTATCTACTTCACGAAAAAGTAGACAATTTTTATCCAAACTTATTTGTCATACGTATATTCCACCCACTGATCATGCTGTTGACTGTTCTTGAAACTGATTATTGCCCCAGTCTTGATTATATTGAACCACTGAATAATTTGCCATCTAATTTTTGAACTACGTTATTCATACCAAAAATACTTTCTATACCAGCACCACGACTAAATACAGTTAATGTCGTGCGCTGGAGATTGACCTCACTCTGTATGTAGCCTCGTCAATCGAAGGACTTGTGTATGACATCACCTCAAACAACATACGTAGTGGATAGTTTTCGATATTGTTTCAAATGCAATAAATTCGAATGAATACAATAAAATCTCTTCAGATTACACAAAAGATCTTTTTGAGAAAATCACGAAATGTTTATACTATTCCTTTAGAATTGAGGAAATGGGCACTTTTGAGCACAATGAATCATGCTGGTAATTACCAATTGAAAATTAATTTTTAATTGCAAATTATATTTAATGAATGTAAATGATTCTACTGTTTTGCATGATCAATTGGTGTGATGATTGCTAATTATATATTTAATCTGTAACACAAATCATATTATTCATGATAAATGTCCACAGTTATTTCTTTGGGATAATGTCATGATATCAAAATAGAGAAAATGTATAACTATTGTGACAACGCCAACATTATGACGATGTTCTAGATACATCAGAGATCTTTTCTTACCTATATAGAATCTTGGATCTTCATCAATTGCTTTGGTACCAAACTCTATAAATGTGAGCAGGATTATAAGTCGGATAAACTTCCATCTGGTCAGTGAGACGTTTATATTTATTTCCTCTAGTGATCTGGTTTTGAAAGCATGTACGAACGAAAAGTTTATCCTTAGCAAAGTTACATTGGAAGTTCTTTACCTACCCAGCAGAGCATTCACCTGGAAGAAGTTGTTCACAACGCCAACGGGTCCAGCAGAAGTCAAAAACTTTATCATTCAAGTCGGCAGAAAAGGACGAATTATTTTCGTCTTACTGCAACATGGCCTTGAAATATTAGAGTTGTTTTTGAAAAGCCTATTTAAGGCCAAAAACTGTCGAACATCTATTGGATGTCCAGGTGTTGTATTGGTTTCCATATGATTTGATTTGGTAATTATTAATTTGGAAAACATTTCGATAGCAAGCTTCAGAAAACTTTCAAAACAATTGGGATTGAACAGGGATAGCGTTCGTGCTCTTCGAATGTTTTCACTCTATTTCTATCTACGCAAAGACTTGATCTAGTATGAGGCCTCTAAATTCCTTATCATAGTGTAGAGTTAGTGTAGGTTTAAGTGATTCCGTGGTATTCTGTAAAGTATCTCAAGTATATACCTATAAATGTGAGCATTTCGCGATATTGAACCAATATTTTAAAAATAACATCATTGTACAATATAGCTGTAGCACGCTTACAATGGGATAATATTGGTAAAATAATATGAATATTTTGATTTTTGTTCGAAAATATGAATATGATATTCATAAAATCTGTTGTGGAATCATCTATCAGATGTAGTTTAATGTCCAGCATGGCTTTAGCCGGGGAAGTAGTTATTTTCTGTTGCACATTACAAAAAATCATATTTTTCATTTTTCAATTTTCATGGAGAATGTTCCCCTTTCCCAGATGAATACCTCCCAAGAGGTTATCTTGAACGATGAAAAATAGCAACTTTAGTTTGTCTTTTAGCCGCGCAGATGATTCCATAACAGATTTTATGAATATCATATTCATACTCTCGAACAAAAATCAAAATGCAATGCCCATGACAGGTTTATGTCAAAAATAACTTTCTGCTTTCCAATTCTGTCAATTTGACGAGCTTGACAAAGCAAAATAGATTTTCGTCGACCAAAATGTATTGGGGATTAAATGCGAGAGAAGCGAACCTTGTTTCAATGTATAATGAACGATTTCTATGAGAAAATTATAAAAATATCAACTACCCGAATGAAAATGCGGATTTTCACTTTCAGATTTTTTCTTTTCAGTTAGATTCCTTTCACAATATCTATCAGATGTAGTTCAATGTCCAGCGTGGCTTTAGCCAGGGAAGTAGTTGTTTTCTGTTAGATATTACAAATAAATCACATTTTTCATTTTTCAATTTTCATGGAGAATGTTACCCTTTTCAACATGAATACCTCCCCAGAACGATGGAAAATAGCGACTAAAGTTTGTCTTTCAGCCGCAGATGATTCCACAATAGATTTTATGAATATCCTATTCATATTTTCGAACAAGAATCAAAATGATATCAAGATTAAGCCAATAAGAGGTACTACCTGGGATTTTTGTTCAAGATGACGTATTCTAAGTAAATCGAATGGAATTGGACACAATTATTCTCAACGTGATTTTCTTGAAAATCTATTTCAGGATATTTTTTCGTTTTCACCAGTACGTTTTCGCGAAAGAAGTGAATGTTTCTCCAAATATGTTTCTCCGTCTTGATGGTATTGATCCCGTTCCGGTCTATCCTGCACCCTCCTGCCGTTGTTGTGTCCTGCATACCAATTGCCTGCTATTTTTTCTTCCCTTCTGTTGATGCCGATGCGGTGCGTCTCGGCCTCGCTAAATAAAAAATACCAATACTATTCCAGAGTTACGGTACAATTATTCTCCTCGACTTTCTCCTTATTTCATAGTGCACGCTCGGATTCCGATAAATTTTATATTTCATTTTTTCAGTTACGGGAGAGATTCGACAAAAATGTGATGGAATCGGATTGGGGTGAGTTTCGTTGACGTGTTTGTGTGATATCGATGGAACTGGTTGGAGGTGAACAGAGACATTTTTTCGAATCATACAGCGAGTTAAAATTTTATTGGTATTACTTTTTATATATTCAAATCACTGGAAATCTGACTTATCGTTGAGTTGTTTGACTTCAACATAATTATCGACAATTTCTTTATATCTGTAATGCTCATACAAAATTCAGCTATACTGATGAATGATCATTATTATTATTTGACATACCTACGCATCGAAGTTGCTAGATTAGATGAGCAATAGAGCACTGTTAACTGAAGTGGCGGTGATCAGCTGATGGGGGGACAAACAAAGAATTTGAGTTTGAAAAGAAAATTGTTTTTTTGTTTTTAGTGGTTAATTGTGATTTTTTTGAACTTTACTAAAGGACCACGCACACTCCTTATGCAAAAAGTCTTTCGGTCAAATTTTCCAAATTTTTAGTATGTTGTTAAACTCTGCTTCCTGGACAAAAGTTACCATAGGCACACAAAAGTTCTATGCATAGTTTACGAGATACAGAGTGTTGAAGTTGTAAGATGGAACTTTCAGGCCATTATTGGCTGAACTTTATTGCTGGGAATATCACAAAATTATTGGTGGATTTTCGATCTACATCATACTACTATACTTGGACAGTGCAATGTTATGTTTTTCAAGCATTTTTTAAAACTGTATACAGGGTAAATCATGACTTTTTCCGAGTTACATAAAATGAAAATAATTTCAGAATGGAGCATCAACGTCATGAGTCGCATCGTATGAAAATTGAATTTTCTGTGTTCAGTATATCCGATAAGATTCACTGATTCCAAAAAATATGATTTTACAGGGGAGATTGAAAGTATAAGTGTATCTGTTATATATTCTTTGGATTACATGATTAATTCAGTGCACCAGTTATATGTGCCATGTAGCCACTTGATAGGACGTAAATTTTGAATATTATACAGTGTGACTTAAGAATACACGAGACTAATATTACCTAAAATTAGCGAAATACCCTGTTTAAAAAAAACTAACCGGTCAATTTTCCTTATTTCTTCACATTGTATAGGGGATATATCACATGAACTTCTGTGAAAAATACAGGAATTTTCTATGTCTAGTTTTCAATTAATGGATGGAGATGCTGAAAATCCGATCGTTTGATTATTCATTTGAAGGATAATTCAAACTAATTCCTCACAAAGTAGCTCCCAACTTTTTTCCCACTGAGAGTATACAGAATAACTGTTTAAATAGGGCTAGTCGAAAGTAAGAAATACGGGGTCGGTCAATATATAGGTATTTACTTAAAAGGTGAAGTTGTTGAAGCTGTGTACACGTAACAGTTCAATTAAATGAAATTTTTTTTTTTGTATTTCGTGTAATTTTGTTTTATTACAATCGCAAAGCGCTTTCGGCTAACAAGCCATCATCAGTGCAATACCTGCAAGTAAGTAAGGTTGTTTGAAATGTAGAAAAAGTTTTTATGAAATTTTGAAATTACTTACTCGTCAAGTATTCATACAGGAGATCTATAAAAAGTTTTTCCAAACCATGGTTCACATTTGTTTTGGACGTGTTGAATGTACGTCCATCATCCATCACAGGTAATCCAAGGTAGCTATGGCTGTTTGGCCGTCAGAAACTAGTTGACAACAATAATTAATGAAATTTTTGAAACTGGGCATCTATCCAGATAACGAATCCATGATAAATAACTATAAATTTAATTTAAGCAGAAATGAAAAGTGATGAAGATTGAACGGAGAAAATCGTGGATAGTGCAAATATGAGATTTCCTTGACATAGTTCAAAGAAAGAAAAAGGTATTCGTTGCTTCAAGAGGATTGTTTATTTATTTTGAATACAAATCTAAGAAAATGAAAAGTTACTTCGATGGACTAGTTATTCGAAAGTCAAGTCAACATTAATAATAATAATATTGACCTCGATGAATATGTTATTTTAATATTCGCTTCAAATTTTTCATTTTGCGGGATAGTATGAAAAGAAAGGAATTTCGACTCAGTCGAAATTATTCGTTTCTTTTGTTTGAAACTCAACTCTCCGGCATACTTACCCTTCGAACTTTGTTCGAATAATGAATCAATGAAAATATGCCAAATTCATTTCATATTTCCAAAAAAATATGAATTGGTTATTTTTTTTTGACAGTTGTAGAAAAAATACTGTATGAAACTCGTGAATAAAGTGTTTTTTTTACTCGTAAAAAAAGTATCACTTTACTCACTCGATACATAAATTACTATTAAAATTATAGGTTTCGTAAGGTTGAAGATTCTTGTTACTTTGGTGTACCCACTTACTGATTGAAAAACGCACTTTCACAGAGATACTGTCATACTTTCAACATTTTCAATTATATCCACATAGAAAAGTTTGTTACCGTGTTACTTAAATTTTAAGGATCTTCTATTTTCAATATTTGTAAAGGTTGTTTTATAATGTTTGCTGACCACTGTCAATATTTTACTGTCAATATTGAATTTGTTCTCCACTGTTAGGTCTACCTGTCATCTCGAGAATAGACTTCAGAACAGATAGATCAAACAAACGGTCGTATGTTGGATATGAACCACATGTAGAATGTCCTCCAGTGTTTGTGTATACGCTGGCTTCCGCTATAACATTCCGTTGAAATTTAATGTGCCAAAGTGAAGTTTTATTACTCTTTCGAATAGTTGAGTTTTGAGCTGTCAAAAATTGTTGTATGCATACACTAGAGCACTTAGAAAATAGTCAAGGCGTATTTCTTAGGTTGAAGAAAGCTCCATATTGTGCACAATATAATAGTAATCTTGAAAGAAAGCAACCTGCTTCATTACAACAAAATAAATGTTTTATATACCGGGTGACCACGAGGTGAGGTACGCCCCCCAATTTTGTCGCTATAGTACTTGAATGCGTATATTTTGACCCCTCTATTGAAAATTCACCACTTCCGGTTCAACCAGAAGTGACCCCAAACTATTTTTTTCAAATGACACACTGTACATATTTTTTTACTATCCGAAAGAGAACTCATCATGAAACCTAATTTCTAACTTTGGATTCCGTGGTTCGTTTCAAATTAAGTTTCAACTAGTGACTGTAGATGTCACAAGTTATTTTTCATTATCATTGTCTTTGCCGTAAGGTATTTATTCAGAATGTTTTCATTTTGATTACGGGAGCTCCATAAAGCTATCCTGACGAGTTGTAAACAACGAAACGACAATTTCTTTCATATTTGAAGAACTATTATTTATTAATTGTAATAATTGTAACTAAAACTTCAACACGAAATTCCCGTCTCATTGACGTGGTATTATTGGACAAGGAATGAAGTCATCTTCCAACATTTGATTGATATAATTCCAACCCTTCTTCCCACACTTCGGAATGCACATTGTCATTTATATGAAGGGTTGTTGTGCCGCACAACAGACCTAATGTCAGATTAACTGTTTCAATTACTTTTCTCCAAAACTGATGGGTTTCATTATAACCAAAAGATTGCGAAAGAAGGGGATGATTCAAAAAGTGATTGGTATTGGCATGATTCAATCCTGATTCAATGGAACTTTCAAATAATATAAAACGAACAAGGTAGCTTTGGTTACTGTTTTTATCGTTCTAACTGCTGAATTAACTGCTAATACTGATAATAATAATTTTGACGTTTGATTAATAATATAGTATATACTCGTATAGAAATGTAAAAAGAAAACACATAATAGTACTACACTTTACAATCGAACAACACAACACACAGACATGCGACATCTCCATACACATCCAACAAACAACATTATACCTTATGTCCCTGGACTGTCTGAAAAGATAAAACGGATTGGCCATAGGTATGATGTAAGAACAACATTTAAAACAACCAATACATTGAGATCAATACTCACACATACAAAACCCAAAAAAGCTGGTGAATGTTCAAAAAATTGTGTTTACAACATACCTTGTTCGTGTGGTAAGAGTTATTTATATAGGTGAAACATCAAGATCATTGATTGCGCGCCAGGAAGAACATAAAAAACAGAACATAGAATAAAGAACATAGAAAATATCCGAACATATTCTAACATCTGATGGCGATCATATGATGGAATGGAATAATACCAAAATTTTATTGAGAGAATCAAATCAAGAAAAAATAAAGTTAAAGGAAACTGCGTGCATTCTTTTATCGAACAACTGCTTTTCAACCAATTCCATCGAAATGGACCGCACCTGATTACCTCTCCTCAGAGATGAAATAAGAACTAATAGAATGGTGATTGATTAATACCGAACACTCTATGTATCAAGATACCAAATGTCAATCAAAAAAAATGTATGACAGATTTCATTTGACTCTGTCAAAGAAAGATCATATTTCCAAAACCGCAATTCAAATTCAGTTTCTTTTCTTCCAAGGAGTTTTGATAACGGAGGCAGATACAGCCTTCGAAACGTCAACAATTTTCAAAAAAAGAGAAGTATTCTTTGTTAATTCGATCTCATTTTTTCAGATAGGCAAATTCAGTGTAGTCTTGTGAGTCATCTGACATTATCTTGAAATAACAAAAACAACGGTTAGTGTATTTCACAAACAAACAAACGAGGGATTTTTCTTTGCTTTGTTCGATTTTGGAATGATTTCTCAATTTTTATAATCAAAAGTTATAATTTTTTTTATATCAAGAAAACACGATGAATCCTATTTGATGATTTCCATTATCAAATCGATACATCGCATAAAGAACATCCCATTCAAGAAGTGCAGTAATAAAGTAGGACACTTTACAGTGTTATTTTCTATTGGTATCTATCTATAATGGCGATGGAGATCTAGAGGTGAATATTAACAGGTCTCCATAGCCTCAGGCGCTTCGTGTAGACCTTGACTGATGAAGGCCTTCCTGCAACATTCATCTTCGACTTGCCATCTTATCCTGCTTATTATATAACTCACGCTATTTTTATTGCTAGATTATTATCTGAATAATTCACGTATAACATGTTTTGAACGCTTGAGCCATATTGTGGATGCTTTTTAAAACGATACGAAATGGCAAAAAGTTGCGACTCTTCCAAGGCTCGCCTTAAAATGTTGAAGATTCGGCTATTGGTGATGTTTTCGTTAATATTCATGTTGTGTTTATCGTTACCACATCTGTTTGAGTATTGACCGGCTGCATTGAATTTAAACTAACACATAATAGTTTTTTTGTGACATTCTGTACAGCATAGTAATCCACAGAACAGTTTTCAAAATATTCCATTGTCCTACAGCTGCTGATACCTCTGAATAAAACAAACATAGTTTGGTAATTGGAAAATATTGCAAATTCAAATGAAGTGCTGACTCTCCGAATTCACCAAAATAACTATGAATGAGCAAAGCGCTTTCAGGAGAGAAACAAGATGTCCTGCACTATCAGGACGACGATTATTGCCATAATCCTATACAATAGGAATAATTGGGTCGAAAATCTATCAGAAAACAACTACTTTCCTGGCTAATACCACGACGCACGAATTACATTATTACCCAGAAATCGATCTATAGATGGTCCAAATGTTTCAATGAACATTTCCATGCAACTAGCAATTGCGTAGACATCCTTGTAGGAACTCTGTACGGAAATTCATTAGATATAATTCAGCGTCTTTCCAAGAAGTTTTGATAACTTCGGAGTTCGCAGATACAGCCTCCGAAACGTCAACAATTTTCAAAAAAAGACAAGTATTCTTTGTTAATTCGATCTCATTTTTTCAGATAGGCAAATTCAGTGTACGGTACGTTACTGACAAAAATTAATTTCTTTCAAGACAGCAGTCTTGTGAACGCAGTAACTTATCGGGCAAATTAATTAATTTGCCCTTCTTTAATTTGCCATTCTACACTTGTACAGATTTCTTTGGATTAACATTTTTTCATTTTCAGATTGTGGAAGGTCATAAACCCAAAACATCATGTCAAGAATCGAATTTCCTACACAAAATCAAACTTTCAACCTTCTACGATATTTCGAAGATCCGAAAGTCATGAATATTTTAGTTGATATGAAATAATTATACTGAAGCAGGAATCAGTACCCTGTTTGGACCATATGCAACGATTTTAGACTAGTGAGACAAGTCTCACTTATACATATGCCAAAGAAAAAACTGGGTTTTACTCCTGCCTCAGTTTTAAACTCACCCATAATCCCGGCAATTCCTTCGGTAAATGTTGAAAATTATCGCTCTTACACATCCCACATAAAAAATTAAGTTTATGATTTCAAGATTGAGGTTTGCACTTCACAAGTGTTATTAAATATACATATGCAGGATATGAATAAGCGATTATTTTCAACATTTAGTAAAGAGAATGCCGATTTTATGGGCAAGTTGAAAATGATGCAGGAGTAAAACAAAGTTTTTTTTGCATGTATAAGTATGTCACTGTATGTGACTACTTTAAAATTGTTGCATATAGTCCAAAGTGGGTACGGTTTGCTGTTTCAGTATAATAATTCCATATTTACTAAATTTTTTATGATTTTCGGATCATCTGCAAACATCTCCCTCAAGTGCGACAAAACACATACTCAAATACTCGCATAATATATTTTCATGAGAAGGTAGGAGTCTCCAGAAACGATATGAACTTTTTTTTCCTCCTTCGATCATTTCAAGAAGAGTTATATGACCAATCAAATATTCGGCTCCGTCAGAACTTTCAGCGGCGGGTAAGTGTAAACCTGAAATTTGATGTCGGCGTCCAATCACGTTTTTTGAGAAAACGAGCACATTTTATAAGAAATTACTAAGAATAATTTTTATGAAAAATTGAATTATTTTTCACCATGTTGAGTTGTTTTTCCGATAAATCATATACTTTCCAAGATTACAGCAAAAATCTATTTATACATTTTTAAACGAAAAAAAATATGTACACCTGGAATTTTGGTAAACAATTTTTTTTTCATGTTCATCATGGTTCCAACTATACTAGCATAAGTTTGGTGGTGGTACAATCGATTCTTGTCTCAAAATCCAATCGTACTGGATTGTCATACATTGACATGCTTGTCAATGAGCATATAATATCGTCGTGATTGAAAATAGAATACCTCATCGAATCTTATAGTCTTCTTAAACAACCACCGCCTGATACAAACTCGTATGCCATGTATTCGGATATGCTTATAAATTGCATCTATACTTACAAATCCTCATGCAAACTTCCAAAAAGTGTATGTGCCAGGGATAGGTACGTATAGCTTACAGACTTCCCACGTAGTTTCTTATACATTCTCATAATTCGTCTATATTTTTTCATGAGCTTTTATGTGGTATTTTTGGCAGGGTGTGTATGAATTTGCTACCCTCATCCCTCCCTGTGAGATATTACTGTTATCCTCATCTATCCAATATCCTCGCGCTGCAAAATAGTATATCGACCCCGTCTTCTTGTTTTCTCGGCGAGTACCTCGGTTTTATAGGATTTATTCAATACGGATTATAGGCACACGTATCCCGATAATTCGGTCACGAGTTCCCGTCATCCCGGCGTTTCCCTCCTGATTCGGGCTCATTCCTCAATGTCAGATCGCCTTGCTTCTCCGGCTCATATTGGTTATATTCCTAACACCCGATATTGTCATATCAGTCCTGATTTATGTAATTGTATCGACTTTTCCTTTCCTTCTATCCCGAAATAATGCGGCGGCGAACCGTCTGCTGGCGGGTTTTTGTTTGATTGATGATACGTTACATTTCATTCGGTAATCCTGTTTATTACTGGTCAACAACTCAGCGTTTCTTCAATAGAAAGGGATGACCGTTGGGGTATTTATCGAGGGGTATGGATATATATGAATACGATTCAATTTGGTTTTACGCTTTTGCTCGGAAATGATACTTTAGTTTTGCCCCCTTTTCTTGATAGAGAAATCATTCATCCCGATGTGTTTGAGCTGTTCGGAAATGATAACTATTTGCACCAGAAGAAATGATAGTGTGTCCAAAAAAAATAATTTTGTGAGATATTGAACTTTGAAGTTTATTTGTTGATCACTGATCAGAGGTCTACAGCTTGCGCAAATTGCGCTGAGACACTACCAGCGGGCAGATACGCTCTGACCTAGAGAATCAAACCAGAGCATCCCAATCAAAAGCAACTGAAAGCAACTTCATAAAATTTTAATGAAGACTTCGAAAGTTTTTTAATGCTTCAACAACGAAAATTCTTGTCATTTACGGTTACATTATGTTCCAAATAACAACCTATTTTCTTAAATTCGGAAACACACTATATCTATATTATGTTATCGAGTAGGTGGTGGTGATGACACTTTTTTAATATAACAAGAATATGTAATAAACCTCAATAGGTATATTTATTCACAAAAATCATCATGAAACATGGCGCAATTGTGAAGAAAACCAGAAACTATAATAGAAAACTCATCATGGAGTCGAAAATACAAGAATAGTATATTCTGCAAGAATAAGATGCGAGTGGGAACAACGAGCATAACGAATTTTCATTCTAACGGAGTAACAGACTGTGGTTTCTCCACAACCACAAATTTCACATATAATCAAATGGAAAGCAAACAAAAAATTATTTTGACATTTCATTTCACATCTTGTCACTATGATGCCAGTCAAGGCTAACGTAATTATTGCTACAAGAATGTCAGAATATTCATTCTTATACAAGTCATTAAATGAAATACACGCAAAATGCATAAGACAGCAAGTGTTTTAGAATATGTATTCAATATCAAGAGCGGGAATGTTACCATTCTGTTATCAAATATGATTTCAGAATTAGCTAATTCTGTGAAGGTTGTGGAGAAAAATTTTTCAGTGAAAATATTGCTGAAAATCTCAAACGATTCAAGCATAGTTTTGAAATCTTCCTGCAAGCAACTGGCAAAGAGTCGTAACCAGAAAAAACTAAAGTTGCTACATTATTGACAAAGTCAAGTTCAGTATCTACCCAATGGGCACACGTACGTTTTTCAAACGTGTTATAAACGTGACAATAATTTAGTGTAATCTTCAACGTTGAAAGAATACGTTATGAAGATGTGTTTTCAACGTAACTTTCTCAATAACTCGTTAAATATACGTTTAATAATCGTTGTGTTAATTCAAAAAGAATTGTTAATCTAACTCGCTTTAAGCGATTCATTTATCAATGTTTATGATACGTTCCTGAACCTTTCATTTGGTAAAAACAATGTTGTTTTATTGAGTTTATTCGACGTTCAAAAAACCTGATTGGAAACGATAATAAAGCGATAATTAGTAAACAATTGGTTTAATATAACGTTGTTACACGCGACATTTTTTCGTTGAAAAAACGTTCGGTTTTCAGCCATTTCACAACGTTATTTCAACGTCCTCGTGCCCATTGGGTAGGACTTATTTTTAATAAAAATGGAATGCGACCTGATGATGAGAAAATCAAAGCAAATCAAAATTTTAAAATGCCTGAAAACAAAAACAGTTACAAGGCTTACTAGGCATGATTAATTATATCAGGAGCTTCATATCCAATTTGTCAAGCCTCACTGGTCCTTTGATGAAATTACTGAAATCAAACACTCTTTGGTTTTGGACTGAACATCAGACTGAAGCATTAAATACAATCAAATAAGTTATTAGTTCACCACCAGTTTATAGCCAATTTCTTCAAAGAATGGAATTGGGTGTTGCCTTTTGTGTTGACAATGCCGAAGTACCCTTTTCTTCAAATATTTTATATTCAATCTAAAAAATTAAAATTCACCAAACAGTCAGTGGCGTACTTTTTTTACAATATTGTTGGCTGTAGTGCCCAGTTAGGGCTAAATGAGCGCCTAATTAGTTCAAATAAATATACCAAATTTCAACCAAATCGGTTCTAGGATATTTATGATATTTTATAATTACCATTTTTTTTCTTTAATTTCAACGCCCTTTATCTCAGAAATGAAGCAACTCCGAACATACGTTCATAGGAACTTTTCTTCTTAAAATGACCTAACAAATCACCCCCTGCAGTTAGGAACCGTAGTTAGGAAACACCCTGTATAGAAAGCTACTGCAAAACGGCGTGAATCCTGAAGCTATTCTTGGGTGTGTATGTGAATGGGTATCTACTGATTCCAAATGCAGAGACAGAATATGTATGGATTCAAAAACATGTTTTCCAGTTTATTTCGTAACACTTGCTGGGAAATGCGACCTAGTACTGATTTCTACGATTGTGACGTAAATTCGGATTACCCCACGGCACTCACGTTCAAGCGGTGAACATCGATTCAATGTATCATTAAAAAATGGATACTGAGATAATACCCGCGTAAGTAATATTTGAAATCACGCTTCCAGCTTCGTGTTACATAATCGAGACGACCCACAATTGTATTCCTGGTAGTTCGGTTAATTAGATGCCTATTCGTTCAAGAATATCTACATCTTTTTTTCACACGATTTTCGAGGCCGATCGTTTAAGTTCAGTACGGCAATCCCAAACGAATTATTTAAAGAAAACATTAATCGAAACATAGAAATGCAGGACACTAGCCAAACGTTTTCCAAATATAATGAAGATTCCTAAAATGGAAAAATATATTTATCACAGAAAAAAATTGGTACCTGAATACAATGAAAAAGTTCAGTGACTCAATGAATATTTCCATCAATCCAATGAATGAACGCAATCGTTATGTCAATGTACCACTGGTTATCCATACTATGAATACGGATCTTAATAATATTAATGAATGCTTTCATTGATATCATGATCAAGTACATTAAATAGGTTCGTTATGGTAATGAATTCCATTCATCAAACGAATAAAGAGTGATCACCCAAGCAATGGACTGTATTCGTTCAACTGATTCATCAGATTAGTTATTATTGTCCATTCTGCGAATGAATGCTGTATGATTGATATAATGATTTAGATTATTTCGACGATGGATATTTTTCATCAATCCAATGAACGGTGATTATTAAGTATTGGTTATTCCTTGATTCAATAATTGATATACATTAAATCTATGTTTCAGTTTATTCTCGTGATGCTTTTACACATTGAACTAATTATTTTGTTTATCATTTGAATAAGTGGTATTTATTCAATCATTGCATATCATTCGTAAATGCAATGAAGGCCTCCCACTGTTATTGAGCATACAGTGAGTTTCCGAAAGATATGCAAAATAATTAACATGCATTCATCAGAACATCGCAATCCTGATTGGAAGGCGTAGCTCCATGTTATCTTTTATTTCGGCTGGCTCCTTTCGGAGCTCTTCGGATGTCTCTGTAGTCTGTGCTACCTGAGAAGATGCTTCAACGATCGCTTCTGTCTGCTTAAGTTAACCGGCTCTGTGCAAACAACGAAGTCGTGCGGAGTGGTCCCTCTAGTGGAGGCGCTGTGTACTACCAGCTAAAGCTAACTTGCCAGCAACGGTAATTTCTATGCGAGGATTCGGCTGAACAGATGCCGGCAAAATTTATGAGTATATTTAAACACGAGATGGCTTGGTTCGACATAAGTCTTATTATTATATTCATGAACATATTAATTACGGAGTTATAGAATGAGAGGAAAATGTTGCTTCTATCTGCCTAACAAAACTGGGACTTAGTAACTTCGTTACACGATCTTTCCATAGCCCCAATAAAACCTGTGTGTAAATCTGAAAATAGATTATCATTGATTTCGATAAACTTGGATTCATTGTAACAATAAAATCATAAAATCATCTCTGGGACCATTAATTACGTTCATTGATATGATGAACAATCTCAAATGGATTCAGTGTACCCCTTTCATTACCTCAATGAACTTTTCCATAGCAGCAACAAAACCTGTTCATAAATGAAAAAAAAGATCATCTTTGATCTCAATGAACTTGAATTATTGTCACGATAAAAAATGTATTGTGTCAATGAACGGAAAGGTAATAAACGGTATTCATTGATATAATGTACCACATTTTATTCATAAAATAGTATACATTGTTTCAATGTACTTCTTTCTTCATATCAATGATCTTTTCCATAGCCGCAATGAAACATGTTCATAGGTTTAAAAATAGATCATCATTGATCTCGATAAACTTGAATTCATTGTAACAATAAAAACATACATATTTCAGTGAATGGTCATTCATTGACTCGACGAAAAATGTATTGTGCCAATAAACGAAGAGGTATTCATCAATAAAATGCACCATATTTTGTTAAAATATATACATCAGTGCTCTGGGACCATGAATTATGTTCATTGATGTGATGAACAATTTCAAATTGTTTCAGTGTACCACATTCCTCACCCCAATGAGCCTTTCCATAGCAGCAACGAAACCTGTTCATAAATATAAAAAACCATCAACATTGATCTCAATGAACTTGAATTCATTGTATCAATAAATACCTTCGTACATCAGTGAATGTTTAATCATAATCACGATGAAAAGTTAATTGTGCCAATGAACGGAAAGGTAATAAACGGTATTTTGTACCACATTTTTTTCATGAAATAATATACATTGTTCCAATGTACTTTTTTCTTTATTTCAATAATATTTTTCAAAGCCGTAACGAAATATGTTCATAGGTCTGAAATTAGATCATCATTGATCTCAGTGTACCCCTTTCCTCACCTCAATAAACTTTTCCGCAGGAGCAACGAAAACTGTTCATAAATGTAAGAAACGATCATCTTTGATCTCAATAAACTTGAATTCGTTGTGTAAATAAATACCTACAAAAGTCAGTGAATATTTATTCATTGCCACGATGAAAAATGTATTTTGCCGATGAACGGAGAGGTAAAAAACGGCATTTATTGATATAACGTACCACATTTTTTTCAGTGAATGCCTAACTCTTGCCTTGGCAGACTTTAAGTTCGTGTGGATGTTCAAGTATAGTAATCATGGTATTGTGGATAGAGTATCAATATGTTGATAATCAATGTAATAACGAATACGTATATATAAGATTCGATTTGGTACAATTGGTGATCCTAAGTGATATTTATTATTAAATGTTGGTGCAACCTTTTTTGTAATGATGAATAACTCTGAAACCGGTAAACAGTTTCAAATTGAATTGAATTACATACAGTCTGTCCATAAAGTGGGGCAAATATCTGATTCAGACAGGAGACCAAATGCATGGTTGTATTAGCTTGCTACCCGTCAGAAATTGAAATACTTCCATGGCGTATAGGTATGTCCATCAGACAATATCAACCACTTCCCTAACAGCTTTTTATACTGACGAAATATCACAATTTGGATCTATAAATTAATTGGATATATGATTTTCTGATGATAATAAATTCCACTTAAAATGAAAAAATAACTTTTTTCCACCCACATTTATCCCAGATATAAAGAACACGACGCCAAGATAGTTTGTGATACATTTGCAAAGGATGTTCCTATATAAAGCAAGAATGATTTTCTGTTCCCAAAAAACATTCACTGACTTCAAACGATTTAGTTTTTGCTTCGACAATCATCGTTTCTATCTTCCTATCTAATTATTTTCTATATCGCGATATTGTCAACTCAAGAAGAATTGAATTTTTTTCCTTAATTGCTTTTAATTTTGAAACATCCATGTAAAGAAAAAACAACGATGGACAACTACAAAGAATCTCCCATAACAGGTTTTTTTTTTACAATTTCCGGTGTGTTCAATAAATTAATTGATAAGAAGTAGGCCGATATAAAAAAATGAGGATGGGCTGTTAATTTTTTGGTACATTTACCGGACATGATGAGTAGGCTGAGAAACGGCTAATTTTGTGTATGAAGTATGGTTAACGTATAATTAAGAAAAAAAATTAATGAAACGTTGTTACGTCCTGAAAACACACACTGAAAATAACACATCGCAATGTTAATGGATCCAAAAGCAAAAGTACTCGAAGCAGAAAAGTAATAAAACTGATACAGTCGATCTCGAAAACAATATAGTCATTTCTTGAATACAATAACTCTTCTGCCTTGCATCACTTGTCGATTCTACTGAGTCTCATTTCAACTATGGACCAAAAACAATAACTTTGGATTTCATTGCTTTCTATTCCAGATTGAATATAGGCCAGAGAAATAATATAAAATGAATCCACGTAGCTAGAGTGGTTCGGAAACCACTCTCATATGAACTATAGGTCTCGAGTCTCCTTTGCCCGCACAAGCAAAAACTCTGTAAGTACTGAATAAACATATTTCCAATATAAAAATCAATTATATCCACTAGAATTTGGTATGGCAATGGGTTCTCCATTATCGCCCATTTTGAGTAATATATTCATGAAATATTTTGAAGAATGCTTCGTTGAAACGTACCAGAATGGACCCAGGGTATGGTGGAGGTAAACGTACATTAATAAACAAGAACCAACAACAACATTCACATTAGAAACAGAAAAAGATGATGAACTTCCTTTCTTAGATGTTTTGATAAAAAAATCAACATCTCGAGTCAATACAACTGTTTATAGAAAAAACATATACTTACCAACAGATATCTCCACTATAACTATAATCATCACACCAGCGTGAAAATGGGAATTGTGGAATATCTTTACAACAGGGCACAAGTGGTTTGCAATTCAACACAAAATCTGAACGAAGAATTGAATTTCTCAAGGAAAATGCTTTTCCAAATGAATTCGTGGAAAAAACCATTAATGAACTTGAAAATAGTAATACACTTCACAATCGAACAACACAACACACAGAAGTGTGACATCCCCATACACATCCAACAACCAACATTATACGTTAGTCCCTGGACTGTATGAAAAGATAAAACGGATTGGCCACAGGTACGATGTAAGAACAACAATTAAAACAACCAATACATTGAGATCAATACTCATACATACGAAACCCAAAAACACCATGAATGTTCAAAAAGTTGCGTTTACAACATACCTTGGTCGTGTGGTAAAAGTTACATAGGTGAAACATCAAGACCATTGATTGTACGCCAGGAAGAACATAAAAGTTATATCACTAACTATAACTAATTCACGCTAGTGCAAAATGCACCACGTTTCAGTCTGGATGGGCAAAATGCACCTGTGTTTGGTCACAACCAATCAGAGAGCCAGAATATCTGCCGCTGACAGAATAGCTGCCCCTAATTACAGGTTCGAAATCCAACGTTGCCAGATCTGCTACGCGCTACACGCGCTCTGTGATTGGTCACTGTATTGGCGGTAAGTTTAAATGGCATATCATTAGCCAAACCCAACCTGACCTGACTAACCTAGCTTGCAAGTTGAGAATTGCGAAAATTGTTATAGGTAGTGAGTTGAAAATGCGTGACTTATTAGCCAAACCTAACATGACCTGACTCACCTAGCTTGCAAGTTGAGAATTGTGAAAATACAGCACACCCATGATAATTGGCTGGTTGGAAGGTTGCATTTCTCGGTAAATTATGTGTCCTAGTTTTCCATTCGGCTTCCTTTCAACAAGCACATCCAGGAAAGCAATCTCATTGTTCTTCTCCTTTTCCATTATGAACTGGAAAGTTTTTATATCATTATTGCTTTGAACCGTATGTAATAAAGTGAACCGAACTGCTTCATGGTGTTTATTTTACTACTGATTATCTATTCAAGTTTATTCCATATGGTATTCTTGATATTTTTACAACGTTTAATGATGAAAATACATACCGCTAATCGACCTTTTTGAAGCCAGCAAAGCGATGATCTCAGAAGTTTCAGCTTGAGATGAAATGACAATTCTGAGCTTGTGCAAAATTTTTCTATTAATTATATTAGAAAGAGACATGATATACGAGGCTCCAAAAAATATCGATGTTATTAAGTTAATTGTAAGTATTACGGTTTTATGGTTTTTAGCTAAATATGGAATATACAGTGCGGCTTTTTATAGTCCCCCCCCCTGTTAACTTTTGAACAGTTTGCCGTAGAGAGATAAATAAAAAACTGTTTCGAGGGTTTTACCGATAATACTTTTTGAAATATAACGCATTGTGATTGCTCGATAGATGGCGCGGGGGGCAAAAAAACCTAATTTTTTTAAATGGCATGGGGGGTCGAGTGACACATCGTTGAAAAGAGAATTGGATTCTCTTTTCAACCATCTAATTTTTTTTAAATTTCGTTAATATGTTTTTTCACAATAAGCATTTGAAGTGTCAATGTAACAAAAAGAAAACAAACTATTATGACATGTAGTATTTAAATAATTAGAAGCAAAATTGTTGTCAATTAACGAAGCAGGTGTTTGAAATGTCCACTTAATACTTCTTGGCAATAAAAAATTCGATTCACAAATTCCTGCCGAACATTATTCAAAATGTCTGCAGTTATACCAGCACAAACCCGTGTTATTCGTTCTTTAAGTTCTTCCAAAGAGTTGGATTGTTGCTCATACACTTTGGATTTGACGTATCCCCACAGAAAGAAGTCACAAGGTGTAAGGTCTGGTGATCGTGCCGGCCATTCGATTGGTCCACGACGTCCAATCCATCTCATAGGGTATGTTACATCCAAATACTCTCGAACTTGACGTTGGAAGTGAGGAGGGGCCCCATCTTGCTGGAAGGTGATGTGTTCCTGAAATTCGTTCTCATTTTCTTCTAATATTCCAAGTATGAGTGGTTCAACCGTATCTCTTAGTAAATCAAGGTACAAATTACCAGAAATAAGGGACCTACAATATGGTCTCCCAGAATTCCAACCCACACATTTACTTTCTGTGGGAACTGTGTGTGACCTTCTCGAAAGATATGGGGATTTATATAACTCCAGTATCGCACATTTTGTGTATTCACATTTCCGTTCAAAAAAAGGTACTTTCATCTGAAAAACAAATATTCCTAATGTAATTGGGGTTCCTAGCTATCTTTTCCTCCATAATTTCACAAAATTCCATTCGTCGGTCTGGGTCGTCTTCTGTGAGTTGGTGTAACATTACTAATTTGTATGGATGGAACTTGTGTTTCTTCAAATATTTTTTTACTGTAGCTGTTGAGACCCCAATCGTACTTGCTACACGAGAGGTACTTTGTTGCGGATTTACCACCATTTCGGCAATTATCGAAACCTTTGTCTCTTCCGGAATTGATTTTCAACCAGCTCCACCTTACTTACGAACACTGCCAGTTCTGTTGAATTTTTCAACTAGTTCCCTCAAATATTTCCGAGTTATAGGATGTTCAGGAAATTTTTCATTAAAAATTCTCTCCGCTTCGTGGTAGTTCCGATGGGCCTCACCAAAATTATAAATTGCTTCAATTTTTTCTTCGAAAGGACGTATACGAACCATGATGATATCAAATATTCAAAGTAAATAATAATTATAAGTAGACAAAACTCCTCAGTGATTATGAATACAATAATTCATCAATCCATTGTACTTTTATAGGTAACTAATTAATTATTGTCATTTAAACAAATCCAATAAATAGTCCTTTCGTAGTACCTGTTATTACTTTTGTCATTAAAAATAAATGAAATGGGTATAATTTCGATATCCTAATACCTAATTAAGCTTTGAAAGGAATTCAAAAAGGATAATTATTAAGGTTGTGAATTGTCTTTATTGACCGTATTTCGTGGTATTGATTGCAATTGTGAATCACTAGAACAATTAAGGTATTTTTCTTCAAACATTATTATTTTAATACCACCCAAAATATTTTCCGTCCCATTATTTCACATCAAACCCTTCAAAAGTTATTGAGGTAAGGTAAGGAAACGAATTCAGATCCGCTCTTACACTTGACACTTCAAATGCTTATTGTGAAAAATCGTGTCAACTAAATTAAAAAAAAAATTAGATGGTTGAAAAGAGAATCAAATTCTCGTTTCAACGATGTGTCACTCGACCCCCCATGCCATTTAAAAAAATTAGGTTTTTGTGCCCCCCCGCGCCATCTATCGAGCAATCACAATGCGTTATATTTCAAAAAGTAGTATCGGTAAAACCCTCGAAACGGTTTTTTTTTATATCTCTACGGCAAACCGTTCAAAAGTTAACAGGGGGGGGGGCTATAAAAAGCCGCACTGTATGTATACACAGTTCGACAAACTAGCTGAACATATGAAATAGCGCGTCCGCTCATGTTGAGTGCTTTATCACTGGGTATATTTACTATAGTCCGTTGTCCGACGAGTGCTCATCATGCTTTCAAGTTTTCAGCTTTATTTGTCGAACTGAACTATAGAGTTATTTTATATAATTTTCCACTTTAACTTTATGTGAATGCTGCATTGTTGTGTTATGAATGAATGAACTTAATGAGTTGTATAAATGAACGTATGATAACATAGCAGATCATTTTATATTTCATTTTCCCGATGACTTTCCGTCTGTTCTTGAAGCCACACCAACTCAATTAATAATTCGTCAACACGAGTAATGTTTTCATTATTCTCGAATTAGAAGCGAAATGCTAATAAATCTGGCTAATTTAGTATCAGAATGACAGTTTTATCGATTCGATAAAGAAGTGTTAGAAAGGGTTGCATTTCAACTCTAGCTGCGGGCACTGAATCGCATTTTAGGGTGTGAAGGGGTTCTAGTTGTTTAAGCTTGATGAATGTCTATGCAAGGTCATTAAAAAGAAAATAATTTCTTTCCAACTGTTGGTCACACGAATCCAGTTCATCAATCATCGCAAAATTATTGAACAGGGTCATGCAGAATCAGAGATTCACTACTTGACTTGATTTTCTAACTACTTGACTTGACTTGAAATCAAGACAAGCTCAAGTCAAGTATTTATTTTTGAAATTCAAGTCAAGACAAGTAGTTACACATCAAGCTATCTACTTGATAATTCTTGAAAAATTAGTACCTTTTTTGTATTAATCAGATTAACTGCCAAAATATATGGATGCAAAATAAAAAAAACGTTAGTAAAATAGAGTACAATAATCACGTTATAATGTCTCACTCTTAAATGGTAAAGTGAGATATTTTTGAAATGCCCTGTATGAAATGTATAGCATGTGCCACAATTTTCAGAAGATTGCTTGAATCCTTTAGATTTTTGTAGATATTCAGAATTTTATAAAAAATCACCCACAAATAAAAATTATAAAAGAAAATAAGATTTGGACATTTTTTGACCCACCGTGTAGATTATTCAATTGTGTTACAAACTACTACATAGTTATAGCTAAAATCTTATTATTGTTTTACCTTTTCAAGCTAACTCGAAACTGAATATTCATTTTCAAAATCGCCGTACATAGGGTACATTTTCCTTGTTTGTCAGTATTTTTATTACTCTTAGGATCTTGCTCGACTATATTAAATAATCCGTAATTTTTTAAGTTTCATTTTATACACTTTTATTAACTTCAACTCGGTTGGCCTTTGATGGCGCTGATCCAACACTTTCTACTTCTGTTTTATTCTGACACTTTTTCATCTACGATATATTCTGAGCCACTGCTTTGAAAACGGTTCCGATTCCATTACGGACAAATCACTTTAATCAGACATAAACGAGAATTATCAGTCTATCCTTGATCAACGCTGCTCTACTATTTAACAGCACGTCGTCATCGTGCAATCGGGGGCCTGCTTGCTCCCCTATTTTAAGGATTCGGTATGCATTTTACGGATCACTGTCAAGTAATATCAAGTAGTTTCATTTTACTTGATAGGGAAGATGCAGCCCTTACCTATTAACGTGTGATGCACGAGGCCGATGACGGCGTGGCGATTCGAACCCGCGTACCTTGGCATAGCAAGCGAGAGCACTGCCTGTGCGCCACCAAGACGAGTACAGTACTTTCAAAATGTCAACCCAAGCATGGAATTGATATGAGGCATTTTGTGGAAATAGTTTAATACCTAGTCAAAAAGTGAAATTGAAAACGTTCGGGTGAAATCCTGAAAATGAATATTGTCTCACTTACTCGGTAACTTGAAATGTGTTCATAATTCCAGTGAAAATGTATTATCAAATATTTGTTAGAAACAAAAAATGATTATGATCCAATTCTATCAAAAATGTGGAGATTTCCGGGGTCAGGGATAATATGTTTTACTCGTTGCGGTATTAGCCAAGGGAGTTGTGAAGAAATTATAACGTTTGCAGACGATACAGAAATATATTATACCGATGTAGATTGGGACAAAATTAAAATTAAAGTAGAAACAGACTTTCTTCAAATTGAAAAATGGTTCAAAAATAAACTACTCACGTTAAATTTTGAAAAAACCTTTTATATACCTTTCAGTTTAAAAATAATCTACCAAATATTAGTACTCTAGAAATCGAGGAAAGTCACAAAACTATCAAGATAACTCAGCCGTGAGTGTAAAATACTTAGGTGTGCACATTGATATAGGCATTTGAAGTGGAATACTCATATAGAATTCATTATCAAAAAACTACGGTCTTTAATTTATCTATTCTACAAGTCCCGAAATTTTCTTCACCATAATGATCTAATTACCCTGTATAATGCCCTGGTAGTACCACACCTCACTTATGGAATAATTTCTTGGGGTGGAATACTGAAAACCAGTATACTCTCACTAGAAAATTTACTCAAACGCTTCTACAAAATTATTTTAAGAAAACCCTATAATTATTCCTCAGAAAAACTACTTGAAGAAGTCAAGCTCCTCAATCTAAGACAAATATATTTCCATAACGTTGCAAACTAACTTTACAAAAACAAGCAAACTCCAGATATGACACCAGATCAAAAAATCCGTTCTCTGTCCCATATATGAATAAAACAATAGGACAAAGGAGTTTAAATTATTTAGGCCCCACTATTATGAATGCACTCCCAAACGAAATCATAAATATAAATTTCCCAAAAAAAAATTAAAAACTTCTGAAAACATTCGTATCTGAAAATAAAACTAAAATAGAAAAACTTATAGACGCTAAAAATAACTGAAAAAAAAGGAAAAAAAATACCCTACACATTTTAATTACTTTAAATTCCAAATTTTATATTTTAAAATTAGACTCTATACTTTACACATCTTATCTCGAGTTTGATAGTGGTTTAGTACTTGCAAATCTAGAATTTTCATTTTTCTTCGTCTTCTCTTGTTTTGGCTGATAACACCCAAGAAAAAACATGGAAAATCAGAAAGTACCTACTGCATTTTCTTTCACAACTTTATATACGGTTACTTTCTTTCCTTCTTGGAATATAGTGAAAACCATCAGGAGTAAACAGAAGAATTTACAAGTTTGCGTATTCATTAGAAACTAAGTCAATTTATTTGATATATCAGGTTTCTGAAACCTATTATTTGACTGTACTTTGATCGCATGAACCTCGTCCATATTTAATATAACAGTCGAGGGAAAAGTATGCTATACTTACAGAAAAAATCTCAGAATGAATTAATTACCATGCAAAACCCGAGGGTAAGGTACCTTGAAGAAAATGAAAGAAAAGAGGGATATCTACCTGGCCTGACATTTTCTAATGAGTTAGAGTAGAAAAAATAAATCAATTCCTTATGGGGACATCAGCTTCGTATAATACGTTTCAAGTAATCAGCAAAACCGACTGACCAGGAATCGACTTTGATAAACAGGTTTATATAACAGCTTTAACATTCTGAGTGAATTTTCATGTCTACCAATATATTCGACGGCTTCGATTACAAGTTCCAATGAAACAACGGGGGGTTTGAGCTATTTGTATAAAAAATTACCCAATACTCGAATTTGTCCTATTAAATCACATATTCATTTTCTGAATGCTCATATTGAGTGTAATTTATATGTCAGTTCTGATATATTTTGTGGTTACCAAAATTCAGTTAATATTAGTATCTATCCAAATGGTTTTTGCCCAGGTGGTCAACCAAATTTGCAACAAAAAAAACTTTCTTGCAGACTATCAATTCATAATGTTATCGATGAAGGAGAATTTGTAGCGACACTTTTCTCGATAAGTTGCATGCAAAATTCTTGCATGGGTTATTTGTTATACCTATGAATTTCAGAGTGATTTATGTGAAATAAAAAGTTACCCACTCAGATTTATATAACATGGACGTTGGCGTTCCACAGGGCTCAGTTTTGGTACTTTCTCCCTTTATAATGTATTTAATTCATATTTTGGTTCATTTTTTTTGTTAAAAATCAGTGCAACCATATATGTTGCAATCAATGACGTAGCGATATATCGATTCCACATAAGTTTTGAAAATTTACATATTATCTGAATTGAGTTAAGACTGTGGTACTAATTTCTTTTGCAAGAGGATCGGTAGTATGTTTTCTGCTCTCGTACAGCTCAAGAAAAACATCTTTTACGCAATGATAAATACTGTTTTTTGTACAGTATAGCAGGATCCATAACTTAAGTCTTTATACATTTAGCCCATAGGAATACTTCTCGTTTCAATTTTTTTCTGAGGAATGTTTTTCTGGCATTTCAAGAAAATCAATCATATGGAGGACATTCAAAAATTAGCGGATTATAAAACAAATTCTGTTATTGTCTGGTGACAATAATTGTATTAACATGTTTTGTCTTTCAGCCGCAGATGATTCCAATACAGATATTATGAATATCCTATTCACATTTTCGACCAAAAATCAAAATGTACAAAACATAATTCAATAATGATTTTGGAAAAATGAGCTAAAGTCCTGCTTCAGAGGGGTTTCCTCCGAAAACTTGGGAAATTCGTTATAACAAACAAATAACAATATTAAACTTAAATATAATTAATGCTGACCATGGTAACGACACACAGTGCCCTCATTTGAGCTACATTGAAAACATTACCTCCGCATTATACGGTATCGGAAAGTTTTCATCTTGGGTATGGTGGTTTCATAAGAGGGTAAAGAATAGCTTGCTATATGTTGAAAGGGTATTACAATTTCTCCTCTACTCGCTCGAAGAAGGGACATCAACGTGAGCTGTTAATTCGTCGGGCGAGGTAACAAGAGAGACGCGCAGTAGTGCGTCTCTCTTTTTTATGTGGTATTATCATATCATTGCGTTCCTTGTTGCTCGTGTAGATTTCTGACCGGGTTTTCCTGCAGCTGAAAAGTGAATACGCCACCAAAAATCAGAAAGTCGCCCCGAAGCGCTACAGCAAATAATAATAATACCCGCACAGGCTATGCCTTTGGGTTCACTCTATGGGTGTTTATGAGGGCGTATTATTATTATTATATCAAAGAATTGGATGTAAGATTTAGAGTACTACCGAATTTTATACATTTTCTTCTGTATATCACGTCTGAAATCCCCGAGTCTATAAGCTAAGTAACAGTTTATGGTACAGGAAGTCTGCTTTGGTTTTTCATTTAATCGAACTATAATCAACTGAGGACCATTTTCAGCCGAAGTCGTTAACGCCTTAGAGACTCAGATGTGGGTCAGATGCCCAAATTAATCTCTGGAGGGCACGAGTAGAGGACATTTAATTACAGTTTCCGAATGAATTGAGTTATTTCGCCTCACATCCTGACCATTCACGAAGAAATTTCAGCCATAACGGAAATACATTTTTTCGAGTGAATCTGGATAATGGCCTTAAATAACACTTTATTTGTCAGCAGCGTACCGACTCGACCATTGTTATTAACTGAAATGTTGTTTACAAGTTATTTCTCTCTATGTCCATCAAGTTGTCTGTACTGGTCCCGGCTACTCATATATTTACACACGTCTTCCTATAGTCCTTTCGTTGGTTTTACTGTGTTAGCAAACTAGTAAAAATATTTGAAAGGAATGTCAGTGTAGTTGCGTAAGCATTTCCACACATCCATGTGCCCACGTAAACAATGACATAGAATTGTCGAGGAAAACGGGTTATGGAGCACCGAATGGCCTTATTCTACTCGACCTCCGATCTGATCACTGTACACATGGGCAAGACTCAACTGCACAAATTCGAGCGTGATGGCGCATGAATCCTAGACGTCAACACCGAGGTCGATACAACGAAATGTTAAAGGTTATACGGAATGGACTTGATTTTATTAGAAGTAGTTTAGCTGATTGTGTTCAAAACATACCTTGATTGTGCATCAGGAATAAAATAAAAGTTACATCAGAAAGCTAAAAAATGCTGGTGCAAAAATGTCCGAATATATTCTCATATCTGATGTCCATCATAAGATAGAAAGAAATGATACCAAAATGTTGATGAGAGAATCAAATCAAGAAAATACGAAAGCGCAGGAGGGCCACAAGAGGCTTTTTCATCACTTCGACTTTAAGTCGAAATTTTGTAAAAATCGTCGAAATTTCGACATTAATGTCTGTCGAAATTTCGACTTTTTTCTCGAAATTTCTACTTTTTTCTTGAAACGAGTTTAATGTCGAAACTTCGACTTTTATGTCGAAATTTATTAACTTCGACTTTATTGTCGAAATTTAATCACTTCAACTTTGACTTTTCTGTTGAAATTTCGGCATTAATGCTAAAATTTCGACTTATTTCTCAAAATTTCGAGTTTAATGTCGAAATTTCGACTTTTATGTCGAAATTTAATCAATTCGACTTTATTGTCAAAATTTCGAGAAAAAAGTTGAAATTTCGAGAAAAAAGTCGAAATTTCGACTTTTATGTTGAAATTTCGACTTAAATGTTGAATGTAAATAGTGCCATTTACATGTCTAGGGTAATAATGACTTTGACTTTTGACAAGTAATACATTTAGCTCCATTTATATCAATTTTTAGGTTATGAGAATTTTTGAATATTATTGTTGTCTGTTTATTCGGTAACTTAGTTACGCGCACAAGCAACTTAGAATGAAATAGCAAAACAAATAATCATGAATAAAGGGTAAGAAAGCAAACTTCAATCCAAGCAAATATTGAGAAATGTCAACAAAAAGCGAGAAAAATGTAATTAGTAACACGGAATGTATCGACTGTTAACATCCTCGGCAAGCGACAAGCTTCGGCTTTGTCTCGGCTCGTACTCGCTCACTTCGAATGTTAACTCATCAGTGACATCATCTAAATTCAGCTTTAATAACTGTTAGTATTCAAAATTGATAAGCAATTCAACATATCCTCTACCATGGAATTCCTCAGGTAGTTTTTTACTCTTATTAAAGTTGAGAATGGCCTTTCACCACTGGCCATTACTAATTATCAGGATAGGAACATTCTTTTGTATTGTAGAGTCCAAGGCACCGCTGACGCTTGATTAGTGAATGTTATAATTTCCAAAAAAACAGTATCCCAACCTAGTCCTTTTGATGTGGTCGCTAATTGCGCGCTTGCTTCAAAAGGCGACGAGTTAAGAGGCGTCTTATGAGAAGCAAGAAGCAATATAATATACTTGTCGCCTCGTCGGCGACGAGTATGTTGCTGCTTGTTTTACCGCCTCTTAAAATTCACCGCCGGGGGCTGATAGTCCCATAGCCCCTCCCTAAATCCGGCACTGACTCTCACTATGTTTCATTACAAGATTGCCGAATGTTGAACAGAATACTTATAGTAAAATACATTTGCATCGAATAAAAAAAAAATCTTTAATTTATTCCCGGTAAACATTCTTAATTAATGCAACACTTGGTGCAGTTTATCTACGCCGTCCACACGACACTCTCCTCTGCCCCGTAACCACCTTTCTACATCCAGTCCTCTGCACATGATTACATCACCTTTGGCGACAAATTCTACTTCAAGTCTCAAGATTTTTATTTAATGATATTCAATCTTATTAACTTTCCTATTGCTAACTAATTAGATTTCAAAGATAACTACCGTCGATGAATATATATATATATATATATATATATATATATATATATATATATATATATACATATATATATATATATATATATATATCGATAAAAAATTAAAAGGAATTGCTGATAAAGAGTATCATTCATTGACTAATGGTACTTGCAAACGTTTACCAGGTAAATAGGTATGTGGTATAATTCAGAAGCATTTGCATTATCATAATATTATAACTCATGTCATAATAATAATTATGGAATCATGAATATTATATTGTCATTATACTGGAAACTCTTATCTTTTAGTCTATGTACTAGAGCCAGGATTGATGTTGCATGATTTTTTTTTATTTTTTTATATCAAAACAAACCTCAGGTTCTAAAAACATGGCTAATCACGTGGTCTGGCTAGGACTTGTTACTAACTCGATACGCCACCTCAGGAGCAGCACTGATAATTATTAACGCAACAGTGAATCCTGGAGGAATATTCCCAATCGATAATTCTGATTGTTACATCTGAAGAGAGAAATTTTTGCGTACCGGCTGGGCATCGAATCTGGGACCTCTCGGTCACCAGCGCTAATTCCCTGCTCACCCATGCTGACTTTGTTGATTCGTCAACCATAGACCAGATGAAAAAAATTATGATCACTTTTTAGTTGCTTGCCCTCAATCAAACTTTTTGTAAACACGTGTCCGCAAACACAGCAAAAATCAAAATGCAATGCCCATAACAGGTCTATGTCAAAAAATAAGTTTCAAAGTGTTATCGCAGAAGAAATATTTCCAACAATTCGATCCTTGATGACTATAATAATTGCTTCTGAAGAGCCTGCATTCCAATTTTATTAATTTAAATGCGAGATAAGCGAACCTTGCTTCAATGAAATGAATGATTTCTGTGAGTGATATATTTTAATAACAACAATAAAAACTAGAGAAAATTTCAGTTAGAGTCTTTTCACAATATCTATCAGATGTGTGGCTTTAGCCGGCTTTAGCCGGAGAAGTAGTTGTTTTCTGTTAGATATTACAAATAAATCGCATTTTTCATTTTTCAATTTTCATGGAGAATGTTCCCCTTTTCATCATCAGCACATGCAATTGCGACCACATAAAAAAAACGTGTCGCTGAGTAGTGAAGTAGTGGCAGCAATTTGTGCTGACACTGCCACTTTAAGACCTTGAAGTAATAAATATTTGCTCCAAACGCGTCCAGACTTGTTGGTTTAACAGTATAAAAACATGTGTTTTTTTTTTCATCTAAACGCTGGAAAACAAAATACATTTGTACAGGGTGTTATTTTAGTACGTGGCCAAACTTGAAGGGGTGATTCTAAGACGAAATGTTCATATGAACATAGGTCCGATAATGCTTCGTTTTCAAGATACAGGGTGTCGACATTTTTAAAAGGTTTTTTTTCGTGTATATATATAGTGTGTCCCGCTTTGAGCAGCCACACCCTCGTATTTTCTTGACAGTAAAGTGATTTCAAAATTTGTTTTTTATTACATATAGTACCCAGAAATATCTTCCTTCAGGTTGATGAAATATTCCTATATCCATTTTCCACGGCTACCTACGACCAATTGAAAAGTGAAATATTGGGAAAAACATACTAGGCATTTTTTATCGCAAAAATAACACCAGGATCTGTTTCAGAACACCCTAAAACCCCTAAATCTCAGTGATAATTCATTAAAATATACAGGGTGTCATCTGTAACAACATTTTTTATTTGTTATTCATCCGCAATGTTTGGTAGTTTTCGATTTTTTCCTTGGTCACGAAGTACCTGAAAATGTTCAAATAATGCTGTAGGGAATGTTCCAATATTACTTTTTCATGGCTACCAAGACCAAATTGAAAAGTGAAAAATTGGGAAAAATATACCAGGGATTTTTTATCGCAAAATAACACTAAGTTCTATCCCAGAACACTCTGAAACCCCCAAATAGTAGTATTTCATTATTTAAAATATACAGGGTGTCACCTGTAACTGACAGTATTGATTTTCATTCATCCGTAATGTTTAGTTCTTTTCGATTTTTTTTCATAATCACTAATTACTTAAGAATGTTCGAATAATGTAGAAAATAATCAAATATTACTTTTTCATGGCTAGGTATGAACAGTCGAAAAGTGAAAACGTGTGGAACACACATCAAGGACTTTTGTAGCACAAACGTCATAGCGGATTCTGGTTCAGGAAACCCTAAAATTCCAAGACCCCAATTCTTAAATCATAAAAATATACAGGGTGTCATCTATAGCAGGCAGAATTGATAACGCTTATTTATTCGTAGCGTTTAGTTGAGTTACAAATTTTCTTCTCGAGTCATAAAGTACCCAAAAACGTTCAATTGATGCTGTACAAAATACCAAATATTACTTTTTGATGCCTAGATATGATCAGTTGGAAGTTGAATCATAAAGGAAAACATACTGAAGATTCTTTTGTCTCCGAACTAACACCAAATTCTGGTTTAGAACACCATAAAGGCCCCGGATCCTGTTCGAATCATGAAATTACATAGGAACTCATCTGTAAATGGAAACATATCTAACTCTTTATTAAATAAATCAGATACTCACATGTTATGTTTGCAAGATGAAGTGGGAGTCTTCAGGAACGATATTCACTTTATACTTTTCCTTCTCCGTGGCGTGCAGTGGCGGGTTAAGGCGAGCCTGAAATATGATATAGGAATTCAATCTGGTTTTCTGAGGAAACGAGCGCATTTTGTGGGAAATTATTAAGTATATTTCTTGTGGATAACTAAATTATCTTTTGCCTTGTTGAAATTGTTTCTTGAAAAATCTTATACTTTTCGAAACAACAGTAAAAGAAAATATAATTTTTTTAAATAAAAATTTTTTTGGGTTCCACCCCTGATTTTTGGTAAACAATTTTTTTTCTAAAAAACATGATGTCAAGAAGTCATTCTTCACTTGTGGCTTACATTTGTCTGTGGTTACTGTACTATGGCACAGATTCAGAAGCTTTAAAAATGTGTAAAATATTTCAAATAAGTAACAGTTTATCTCATTCTCATCCAGAAATATGCCAGTCACTCTATAAGTAATCAAACCTTGTCTGGAATTGAATAAACTTATCTATATCAAAAACCAGTAGTAGTGGTAGATTCAGTCGTAAATTCAATAGCCGCCGTCTATTAATTTTCATAATTAATTATGATAATCACAATTATTCATATTCAGTCGACAAAGTTCAGTCTCGTACACGAAAGAAATAATTAAATTATTGAAAGATGAACGCATACAAAAGGCTAGACACGTGAGTAATAAAGCGATCAGAAAATAGCGGTACTTACATTTCTGTTTTGGCTAGTTCCTCATGAAGATATAATGTAAGATTAAACGACTTACCTGTAGGGAAGTTCAATCTTCATTATACGAGTAACCACGTTCGTATAGACCACCATGTAGTAACGCCTCTGGCGCGAGAATGTCACTGTTATCAAGCAAAAAAAGGAATTTATCATGCGATCCCGACAATATCCAACTCGTCAATACGTTTGAAGTACAAATCCACAAATCTGATTTATTCAAGGGTAATCTGGGAGGGAAGGGTTGGTCTATACGAACGTGGTTACTCGTATAATGAAGATTGAACTTCCCTACAGGTAAGTCGTTTAATCTTACATTATACTTCTTAACCACGTTCTAATAGACCACCATGTAGATGTTTAAAGCCCTCATTACTATCAGATTTGTGTCCCGAGCCTCTGACCTATAAGTGAGGTAATGATACTATATACATAAGAACACAATTCTATTCAAGAATATATAATTAACAACAATAATATCAGTTCACAATCAAAAGGTGAAACTAATAAACAACATAATTAATTACAAACCCAGTTTCCAGAAAATGTTGCCTCTGACAAAAGGGGTCTGTTGTAAAATTTATTGAAGACTTGTGATTTCTCTGTCCATCCAGCAGCACTTCTGATGGTTTCAATATTGACACCTGAACGAAATGCTGCGGATGTTGATGCATGTCTCACACTGTGAGCTTTGAAAAGACTAGTATCAATCCCAGATTTATTCAAAACTTCTTTCAACCACCTGGATATCGTTTGAGCTGATGCACTGTGATAAGGTCTTTTATGTGTAAGAAATAAGTTATCATTGACTCCCCTTACAGAAGCTGTTATTTTTATATATTGTCTCAATGTTCGTGCAACACAAATATCAGGTCTATCTTGAATGGATGGAATAATCAAAATAGGTTGTGGTCTATTTGGAGAAGAAGTTTTAATTAATTCAGAGATTAATATTTTATAATCACCATTATCGAATTGTTTGATATCGGTCATTTTGATTTTGGAAAGAGTTTGGACTCGATGAGCCGTAATCAGCGACATTAACATCACCAATTTGTGAGTGAGAATTTCTAATGTCAAGCTTTCCAAGGGAAATAAAGTCGAAAGATAATCTAAGACTACTTGTGGATCCCAAGTAACTTCATATCTTGGAAAGACAGGCTTTTCTTTGAAAATACCTCTCATAAATCTTTTCAATAATAACTTGTCATCAGACAAATGAGAAATTATTTTAAGTGCAGATATATGACAATTAAGGGTATTGTATAGCGCACCCTTTTGAAATTCTTCATTTAAAAAGGATAATATATTATTTACAGATGGATTGTAAAAAGCTATTTCATTCCGTTGGCAATAAGGCCACCATTTTTTGAAGGTACAGTTGTACTGCCTCAGAGTGTTTTTACTAAGGGATGAAATCATGACTGGAATAACATCATCGGCGATACCATGTCCTATGAATGCTTCCCTGACAACCTGCCGGCAACCAGGGTAATGTTTGGCCAAATGGGGTGGCTCTCCCTGAAAGGTGAAAGCATAAGATCAGGTTGTGGCTTGAAGTAAAGAGGTTCTCCAACAAGATGATTTAGAAAAAGTGGAAACCATGGTTGGTTTTTCCAAAGTGGAACCACGATGATGCCCTCTGCGTGATCCTGTATTATTCTCTTGATTGTTTTAAGAATTAACGGAAAGGGTGGGAAGGCATAAAATTTTAGATCTGTCCACAACAAGGAGAATGCATCTACAGACAAGGAACCTGGATCAGCTCTCCATGAGATATAATTTTTACATTTGGTGTTTGCATAAGAAGCAAATAGATCGATTGTTGGACTACCAAAATGATCAATAATCTTTTGAAAAGCATAATCTGATAAAGAATATTCTGTTTCGGTATGAGTTGATCGCGATTCCATGTCGGCTATTGTGTTCTCTTTAGATCTAATGTAATACGCAAATAAGAAAATATGTCTACTTTCACACCATTGCCAAATAGATTTTGCCAAAAAGGCCAGAGAAGAGTTCCTTGAGCTGCCCATCTTGTTGATGCAGGCAACAGCAGTAATATTGTCAATTCTGAGTAGTATATTGAGGTTTTCCTTATTCCTAACGAAGGCCTTTAATGCGTAAAAAACTGCTAACAGTTCCAAGAAATTTATATGCCTCTCCTTCTCCGAAATGTTCCAAAATCCGCCCGTTTGATTACCTTGACAGAGAGCACCCCAACCATAACCAGACGCATCCGAGTACAATTCAAAATGATAATTTCTACGAGAAAATGGACAGCCTGATTTATATATGTTTCTCGTCCACCATTTTAAGTCTATCAAACAGTCTTCAGATAGTGTCATACAGGCATTATAATTATTATTTGATTTTTTCAATGCTTTACATTTACAATACTCTAAGCTTTTCGTATAAACCCAACCATACAAAAATGTGGGACATATCGACACTAGATAACCAATAAGTTTGGCAAATGAACGAATACTTATTGATTTGCGTTTTATTGTTTCAAATATGTATTGAGAAGCACGAAACGCCTTATCTTCAGGTAATTTGAGGATCATATTATGACTATCCCAGAAAAACCCTAAAAATTTTACTCTCTGACTTGGATTCAAACAGGATTTTTCAAAATTCACAACAAACCCCAATTTTTGGAGAATACTTATTGTGACTTCTACATTTTCTAAGCACGATTTCTCTGAGGAAGCAAGGATGAGGAGGTCATCCAAATAATTGACACTCAAATATCCTCTGGATCTAAGGTAATTTAGGATTGGTTTGAAAATTTTACAAAATACATATGGTGCCGATGATAATCCAAACGGCAAAACATTGAATTCTAGTAAACATCCATGGAACGAGAACCTCAAAAATTTTTTAAAATGTTTGGCAATAGGAATAGAGTAATAAGCATCTTTCAAATCCACCGTACACATAAAAGAGTTTACTGAAATTATTTCTTTTACCGTTTTGAAATTTTCCAGTTTGAAATGATCGGTTGCGACAAAGGTGTTGAGATTTTTCAAATTTAATACAAATCTAAACCCTCCATTAGACTTGGGCACCAAAAAATATGACGAAAGAAATTCGCCTTTTTCATGAACACATCTGGAAATATAACCTTTGTTTAAAAGTATATTCAAACTTTGTCTCATAAGATTTTCCTCAGAAGGAGGAAAAGACCGAGGTATGCTGTTCTGATGAGGTTTGGAATGAAATGGAATTTCATATCCAAGAACCCACTTCAAAATTTTTGGGTCCGCAGTTATCATTTGCCATTGATCATAAAAAAGGCGAATTCTCCCCGCAAATTTGACAGGAGATTCTACCTCTAATGGCTGATGTGGTCGCGCTGTGGAAGGTACGTCCTGTACTGTTTTTTCCCGGGCGGCTGCCTTCTCTTGGATGATTGGAAGGATCTCACCTCTGATTTCATCCTGGTTTTTGGAGCCTGACGCTGTGAAAAATTTGGGGTGCTCCGTGCGGGCTGCTTTTTGAATACAGTTTTCTTAGCTCTGATCTCTATTGCCGACTTCTCCACTGCCAAATTTGTCTTGCATTTTTCAGCAAAATGTTTCCCAAAAAGTTCGGAATCTAGTGTTGACTCTTGAGCAACTTTTTGTGTAGCAGGAGTGAATAAAGGAAAAATTTGATGTCTGCGATGCTTAGATAAGAGGTAATGCACTTCGCAAAATTGTTTCGAAGATAAAGCCACCTTAGGGGTCAACAACGTCCGTATTTCAGCTGGAACCTTTTGAGACAAGAGCAAGGAAATAACGTCTCCCAACAGCGTTAGACCGCGACCAAGCTTGTCTTGGAAAGACGCTAACAGCGCATCCTTTTTCTTATCTGAAGATGACATAAGCCTATCTGCTTCGACATTGAGGGAGGGAGCTGCCAACTGCGGGCAGTTCTCTGGGAAGAAAAGTTTTTGAAAATCGTCCCTGGCCTCCTTATCAATACCTTCCGTTAGGTAATTTGTCCAACGGACTACTAGATCTGCGTCTAAGGGTGGCCCTGCAGTATTCAACTTGGTTGGGTCAGTTCCCAATAGGGAATCTGCGCACAAGGTGGTATCTTGATTTTGAACTGCCCTCGATATAGGGGAACCATGGATGAGTGCTGTTGTAACTTCCCTCGATGTTTCTTCGTCCGAAGATGAAGAAAAAGCTCGAACCCGCTTCCTACTCCTTTTTGGTGGCCTGGAGGTGTCAAAACCTCTCTCCCCCTCGCTTTCACCTGAAAAGACCATGGAAGCCTTAGCATGTGAAAAAATCGTTCCAAAAGAAAGATTCCTGGTCTTTTTCTAATAAGACCATTCAAAGAAATGCAATCAGTGAGTTGATAATTATAAGATTATCCTGACTGAAATATTCCACGCATTACGAATGTCAATGCATAAGTAAGAGTCACTAACAATTACATGAACAGTCCATTGTATTAATCATAAGATTAACATCAATGGCTGGAATATCACATAGAATAGGGCATTAAAGAAATAAAACCCTGTATAAAGACCAGCAGAAGGTATTAATTATAAGATTAATAACCGCCGAATCTTTGTGGGGTCATTGCATAAACAATAACCTTATTTATTTTCAGTACTTTCCCAACTGGTTAGATAGGTACTGGAATTTTGAATATAGCTTGAATTTCACGTGAAATGGGGTATTACATGAAAAAGCCGGCATGAAGATCAGCAGAAGTTATTAATTATAAGATTAATAACAGCCGATTCTTCGTGGGGTCATTGCATAAACAATAACCCTTTGTCTACTCAGTAATTTACCAAACTACTTAGATAGGTACTTACTTGTATGAGAATCTTGTCTCATCTTCATAATTTCATCTTGAAGGCACTCCAGTTTTCTGGAAAGATCTTTGAGTTTATTTCTTCTTGGCATTGTCGGTAGGTATTTAATTTTAAAACGTGACAAACACTACGCGCACTGAAAACGTATTGACGAGTTGGATATTGTCGGGATCGCATGATAAATTCCTTTTTTTGCTTGATAACAGTGACATTCTCGCGCCAGAGGCGTTACTACATGGTGGTCTATTAGAACGTGGTTAAGAAGTATAATGGACATAACTACTTATGAATTACCATAAAACAGTAATCAATCTATCGTATCATACTATGGCATGGTGAGACTCAACTGGTAGTCTACCGATGCGGTCAATTACATTTCTGAATTACATTTGTACATAATAATTGAGATATTTCCCGTGGTGGAAAATGTAAACACCCAATTAGAAGATTCAGAAACATGAGAAATTGCACCGAAAGCATTTGGCATAGTATGGAGAAACAGCGTGGATAAGAAAATAGAATTGAAGTTGGCAATATTTTTCTCTACTACTATTGTATACTACATTGATTATATATTGATGGAAAAAAAAAATCCTAATGACATAGAAATAAAAAATGAATTCTTAAAGTATCGTAACTGCTTGAATCGTCTTATAAAAGACACAAAAACACAATACTATCGAAACATGATATACAATAACAAAACGGATCGTCAATCTTCTCAGGTCGTAAGGATTGTGCACGGGGTGAACGTGGTCTCAGTCATGGTCCCGCTGGACATGAAAAAGGCCTTCGACTCGGTATGGGTTGAGGGTCTGATCTCTAAAATGCTGTTGGCAGGCATGCCCTCATACAGGGTAGGACTGGTTGATTCCTACCTTGTTGGGAGTAAATAACACTCGCTCCGCTGAGTTTCCTATCGAGGCAGGTGTCCCACAGGGCTCAAGTTCATCGCCACACTTGTACTCTCTAAATACATGACTTTTTTCAGTGCGAGAGATTGGATATGGGCCCGGCGGTAAAGCAAGATGATACCGCCATTTTCGCCCATTCGTTCTCGAGCGAAGCTGCCCAGTATAGGATCCAAGTCCACTTGCATAAGAAGGTCGTACCCTTTTCAGCAGGGAACAATATAGTAGTGAATCCGGCGGAGTCAGAGACCGTTAACTTCACTAAAGAGTATACTTTATGGTTCAAGCAACTGAAAGGACAAGTTTGTCCAAACATCAGTCAAATCAAATTGTATACCTTCGGAATTTTTTTTGTTATTTAAAAATATTATCAACTCGTTTTCTACAGTTCAGATGAATTTTCGTGGGCATTATATTATAATTTATTCGAAAGTTTAATTATTCAGAAGAAGAAGATATTCTTGAACGCAAAGCTTTTGCAGTTTTTCTAAAGTATTGATTTCAATCAAGCGATTATTTCAAATAAGTTTCAGAATTACAGCAGAAACTGTAAGATGATTGGAGACATCATAACGTTGTCCGAAATACGCAGTGATAATGTTTACTTTACGGTCAGGTATAACAGTAAATTCATTTCATGTGTTTGAAAGTGCTTCCTGTTCGGAAACCAAATAAATTCTTTTGAAGAAGTGTTGCTCTTCACCTTGAAACCTAGAAAATGTATAAAACTTATCGAATACTAGATTTTCATGAAGACACGTGAATACAATTCGACCTTATTCGGAAACCAAGAATGATGATATTTTATAGAACCTATGTTCGACGGAATATTTTTGGTAATTCATGGAACGATACAACAAAATGTATACAGTGAGGACCAAAAGTCTGTCGCCCTCCCCGTAACTTCTTTATTTTACATATTACAAAAAGTGAGGAATACATAAGTTGTAGGTTTTCATGATTTAAGTTTCATAATATATACAGTGTCCCTGGTCCTAACGTTATATTCGTTTATTCGAAGAAATTGCTTAATCACAAAATATTTTTTGTTTTGAAAATTATGCTTGCTTGAATATACTTCTTGGGGCTACTTAGTATAGAAATAAGTGATAGAGACAAACCTGGGGGCTCCGATAATACTATCTTGTTACACATTTTCAGTGATAATTTTTCAAAAAATACGAGTGGCGTTTGCACAGCAGCATAGATTTAGTGTCTGGCAAAGTGACACTTTTTTTGAAAACTCTGCATTTTGAAGAGATATTCGATCAGACAAAAGCACGAATCATGAACTGAATCCATGTGTAATGGGTGTCAACTAAGCCTTCAAACACTCGTTTTTTTATACCTACCATGATTATTATAACTATGGAAACGTTTGAATATGGAATTAGCAAAACACCAATTTGAAAATACCACTGCAGGAAGTGTTTTCAAAAAATTCTGCTCTCATTGGTTTGAAATGAGAAAATGATAGCATTCGATTGGTTTATAATATAATATGAGAGTAATTATCGTAGGTAATACAACAAGTGTATTGGTGATTATCGAAATAAAAATTCCTTCGACTTAGAGAAACAAATTATGTTGCTTGGCAACCACAAGAGCGCGAAGAACGAGTGTGGTTTCCTAAAGCAACATAATTTGTTTCGAAAGAGGAAGAATTTATAATAATCATCCATAACACGAGTTGTATTTGTTAAAACTATTCCATGATTGAAATCGAAACCATTCTTATTAATTTATTATTAATGTTGATATCGAATGTACAGTTAGTGCTTATGTATATTTCAATATTATTCATATCGAGTTCGTTCTTTCTTGTACTAGTAGGTACAACATGTTACAGCCTACTACTCAAACTCATTTCAACGAACATTAATCCCGCATTTAAAAATTCTAAAACTATGCAACTAACAAAACATAAAATATCTATTCAGTTTGAACCGCGCAGCTCATCTTTCGTTGTAGTTTGTATCTTTAGTTTAAATAGTTTTGGTTTTAGTAATTGAATTACTTGTATACAAAATTTGTCGAAAATTGTGAAATTGATATGAATTTATGGAGAACAGTGACTGGTCATCATGGTTTTGGTCAAAGTTCGGTGTTGTGTCATTAAAGCAGCTTGCTGGTGTGGTAAGTTTGTTTTAGAAAACAACCAATGACGAAGCGAATTACAAAATGGAAAACATACCACATAGGTACCCAATAATCAATCAAGAGCCGAACTACAAAATAGAAAACAAGTTGTTTTCAATTATAAATAGAAAAATTTCCACCAATCAAAAACTCATTTTAGCATAGAGGAATAGTCAGTATCAATACCTGGTAACTAGGTAGAATTCCTAGTCGCAATTGGCCACTTAAATGATGAGTTGCATAATCAACCAATTTTATTGAAGTGTCAAACATTGACAGAGTAATGCTCGGTACTACTAAATAATTAACTGAAATTGAATTTTCCAATCAACCACCGTACTAGAAAAAAGGAGCGGTTCTCGATCGATTAGTAATGACTCATCGAGCAGGTAATGATTTGTTGATTCACTCTTAATGTCCTGATACGACCAGTGAACATTTCAGTTTGTGAAAAGTTTATTCGACAGTGTCCACGCAGATGTGTATCATTTCTTTTCAACTTGAGTTTACGACTGGATTATCATGCCCGGTACTTTCTTCTTCTTCTTTTAGCACATATGGGCTGGTTTTGAATACCTTGCACGTGGGTATCTCTATTTGGAACCGTTTTGCACCCACATGTTTTCCTCCAGCTGTAGTTTCGGGGTTACTTTTTAAGTTGTGTTTTTGGGCTACCTTCGGTTCCTCTGGTTACCATTTCCAGGGTTGAATTCTGCACCTAGGTTTGCCATCTCAGAGTTACTCTTGGGGGTTCTTCTGATCAGCGACCTCGGAACGGTTGGCTTTGCCTCCCTTGAATGGGTTCCATAGGTCCCTGCTAAGGTCTCCCTTGAAAAGGTGCACTTGGGGTGGTTACAGGGGTCCCTTTGAAGGTTCTCGTTTAAACTCATGTTTGGGGGTAACTTCGGTTCCTCTAGTCCCCTTTTATGACGTGTTAACCTCCGCTCCTAGGTTTGCCATCTCGAAGGCACCCTTGGGGATCCTCTGATCGGCGCCCTCCGGACGGTTGGCTTGGCTCCCCTCTAATGGGTTCCAGAGGTTGCCGAGAGATTCCCCTCGAAGGTGTGCACTTGGCAGATGGTTACAGAGGTCCCTTTCAAGGTTCCTTTTCAAGCTTGTGTTTGGGATACCTTCGGTTCCTCTGTTTCCCATTTCCGGGGTATTCAATTCTGCACCTAGGTTTGCCATCTCAAAGTCACTCTTGGGGGTTCTTCTGATCGGCGACCTCGAATCGGTTGGCTTTGCTTCCCTTGAATGGGTTCAATAGGCCCCTGCTAAGGTTTCCCTTTAAAAGGTGAGCTTGGGATGGTAACAGGGTTCCCTTTGAAGGTTCTCGTTTAAACTCGTGTTTGGGGGTACCTTCGGTTCCTCTAGTCCCCTTTTATGAGGCGTACACCTCCGCACCTAGGTTTACCATCTCGAAGGCACCCTTGGGAATCCTCTGATCGGCGCCCTCGGGACTGTTGGCTTGGCTCCTCTGGAACCCATTCGAAGGCGTGCACTTGGTAGGTGGTCACGGGGGTCCCTTCCAAGATTCCCTTTCAAACTTGTGTTTGGGGGACCTTCGGTTTCCCTGGTTTCCTTTTCTGGGGTGCCCACCCCACACCTTGGTTTTTTATCTCAGGGGTATTCTCGAGGTTCCTCTGGTCGACGCCCTCGGGATAGTTGTCTTGGCTCCCTTCGAATGGGTTCCAGAGGTCCCTGCTTTGGTTCCCCTTGTGAGTGTTGTCTCACAGTCGTCTCTTACGACAGGCAGACCCTTCCTGGGATATATTCCCCAAGGGAAGCAGTGAACCTAATAGTGTAAGTGATAGTTTTTAACATTTAGGAAATATAATTTCTACGACGCACAAACAGAAAATACTACATTTCTGTACGTATCGAAATGAGTTATCTCTTGACTCCTTTCTTAACTTAAAAAAAATTTGGGAAGGTTGTCACTTTGAGGGGGGTGAAAAATGGTCGATTTTGTTATGTCATAGAATGTCTTTTTGAAAATATAAATCGACGTGATTTGGGGTTCTTCTTGAAATGACTCACGTTTTGGAAACTATTGTAATGTATTTTTTTATTAGAAAAAGCCACAGATGTAGAATTATTTTTATATAACACTTTTTTTTTCTATTTCTGATAATTTAACACTTTCTTAGCCCTTTCAACCTGTTGTTTTCAGAAACTCAGCTCAGTCGGTATGCCAAAGAACATGTTGTACACTATTTCTACAAGGAGAGTTCTTGGAAGGATGTTTTCAAATATATCAAATATCAAGCAATAATATGTTGTATCAATAGATGAATGAAATTTGTAGATTCAAATCTAAAATTTTTCGTTTGGTGATTTTTTTTGCAAAGGTATGAATAAAAATTTGATCACAACTAAAATCGAATAGTTTTTTAAATGTCTTAATAATACCCAACTTACGAAAACTAACTTATTCTCGCAAACTCCTTTCCTTGTAGTATGCATATTATCGAATATTCAAATTCTGTTAAAAGTATTCCATCTACTGACGGAAATCTATTGGAATGATGAATTTCTATCATGTATGCTTAACGCTACATAAACTTCATCCAACAACAGAGGTAAACGATATTTCATTTTCTTAAATAAAACTGTGTTATCCTCAATATCCATGGCATGATGGAGCTAGTCAGATGTACAAAACAGGTTTTTTTTAATACAGTAGAAATCTATACTATAACAACTGAAACTTGCAACAGTACTTTCAAATTTGCCACAAATATGTAAAATTAAAATAGAAGCAACTCTTCTTTTCAAAGTTTTTGAATTTCAAACAGATAAGCCAATTTTCAGCAATTATTAAGTAGTATTAGCGGTATTAAGAGGTATTAAGTAGTAAGCTATTTTTGTATTTTTTTCAAGGCACGAGTTAGCGTCCAAGTAGAATTCAGCAATATATTGTTATAAAAAAATATCCCATATGATACGAACTCTTTGAAGGACACTGTATATGCTGCAGATTTGATAATTTTTCGAAAGGATAATAATACCATTATCCAATTCTCACGTGAACGTAAAGACCAGCTGAACAATAAAATATATATTTTATGCAGCCCTATCATTAAAGGATCAATATATCGCTTGTTTTAACGAGGTTCATACGGATTTCACACAGTCTAACAACATCTTTTATTGCATGCATTACGCTAATTGAGGAAAATAATGCTCGGTATGGAATAAACGGTGTTAAACTACTACTAAACAAATAAAGAATTCAGCGCCATATAATTTTATAATCAAACCCAATAAATATTCATAGTGATGAATTTAAAATTGAAATTCTGAATGTTCATTCATGATATAAGCGCTCATTCATCTCTTTTGGTCGAGGGATACATATTTATTACTACTCGCACTTTTACTATTACCGTCTCTCAGTTTTTGTCGTTCATTTATTGTAGTCCACCGTTTATGTTAATTCACGGCATTCGTGATGAAGAATTACCAATTCATATGAGATAATTTTCATTTCACTAGACGCATAATTCAAACATTGGTGAAACAGACTAAAAAATCTGGGTATCTATTTAAAATGAACGGATAGTCTTCCAATGGAAATGAAGAAATACTGTACCAATCCCTTCTCAATAATAGTAATCATTAACAAAATAAAAACAAATGTGTCATTTTGGTTTAGGATTCTTTTACGCGGATAGGTGATTCGTAGAGTTATTGTTTGTTGCAAAGCCCGACACAGCCGGTTTTGGGAGCTTACAAGCCCTAACCTAACATAACCTAACTTTTCGGGCCCCCTTCTGAGTAACCAAAATCATTGAAACAAACAAAAATGTGAAATTAAAAAAAAATTCTTCGGTATAATATAAGATAAAATATGTAAAAAAAAAATATATTCTGTTGAATAAAACAAACGATAAACCGATCTGAAAACATTTTTGATTGTACTATAGTAGATGATAAAAATATATATCCATCTTGATTTGTACACAGGAACATAGGTACAAATTTAACGAAATAACAATAAATAATAGTTATTTATGGTACTAGTGTGTTATGTTGAAAATAAGTCACGCGAGAAAGATTTATACCACGAGGCCGTCACACAACTGATATAACGAAACCATCAATCCAAAAACTGATAACATAACCCCTTGCATAATAGTTATTTAAGCATCAAGTGCAAAAAGTAAGTGTTTATTGCACTCGACGTGAAATTGTTCGACGATGCCGTTAGGCCGAGTTGGACAACACGTTGAGTGCAATAAACAATTTTTGCAAGAGTTGCATACAACATTTTTTCTACGTTCATGCAAGAAGCAAAAAATGATTTCTTAAGGTACGGCACTAGGTGTTGGAAAATGAAAAGTGCAACTTAAATAATTGATTATTACTATCGATTTGCATTGAAACAGATCACTATCATCTTTTTCCATTAATAGTACTCATTTTAAAACTTTAAATTCTGTAATTGTCAGAAATAATTTTTGACTGACTAACCACAGTTGCAATATAAAAATCAAAATCATAGTAGCCGTTAGCGCGTATGTTATCACGAGGAGTGGTCATAGTACAGACAGTTTGCTCTATGCAGGTAGACGACTTAGAACAAAGCAGATCAGTTTTGATTATGGAGTTTTTCTCGGGAAGGTATTATTTGTTTAGCACTGGCTGCTAATATTAATACAAAATAATATAAAATATGTAACTGGTTAAAACGTATTGCCAATCTCACAGATTATCTGCTGAATATATAGTGGGTTTGAACATTTATGTTTGTCATGATGACAGCACGTTGAAGTAAAATGACAGATGAGTGCAATAAAAACGTTATTGCACTAGTGCAATAAAGAACTTCTTTTTCCACTAAATATAGTTCAATAAAGTTTTGCTTTTTGCATGAATGTAGAAAAAAAAATAATATCAATATTTTAGTTCGAAAATATGAATATAAAATTCATAAAATCTTTTGTGGAATCATCTGCGACTGAAAGACAAACTTTAGTCGCTATTTTCCATCGTTCAAGGAAAACTAGAAAGAATTAAAAAAGTCAGCTATCTGAATGAAAATGCAAATTTTCACTTTCAGATTTTTTCTTTCCTTTTCAGTTAGAGTCTTTTCACAATATCTATCAGATGTAGTTCAATGTCCAGCGTGGCTTGTGCCGGGGAAGTAGTTGTTTTCTGTTAGATATTACAAATAAGTCACATTTTTCATTTTTCAATTTTTATGGAGAATGTTCCCCTTTTCAACATGAATAATATCAATATGTTTTTTAAAATCTAAAGTACACAATAGTTTCCTAATGTCCACCGACAACTCGATAAGTAATGTTTTTTTTGTACAACTGTCATTAAAAATGACGATTTTAATTCATTGACATATGAACTCAAAACTGACGTTTTCACAAAATCACTTCTAGTAAGTAAAATGACAGAAGAGATGATGGATACTCAGTAACATAGATATCTCTAATAGAAACACTTCAATCAGATATTATAATCAGAACACCTACTCAAGAGGAATCATTTATAAAAGTTCACACATTTTTGTTGGCCGTTTGTGCAATTGGTAATACTAATTCGTTTTGAAGTTACAAACGAAGTAGTATTCAGTACAACTGTAGAAGTTTCTTCATAACTGACAAATAATGACATTCATAAGTGAAGTGCGTTGGGTTTATTATAGTTGGAGCATCTGCCTGTCGCCTTGTAATCCAAAGATCGTGTGTTCGCATCCTTATGGATCTTATATTTTTTTTTTGTTTTTTTGTTACTAGCAGTAACTGATGTACAAAAAAATTGTATAATAAATTTGTTAAATAGTTATTTATGGTACTAGTGTGTTATGTTGAAAATAAGTCACGCGAGAAAGATTTATACCTCGAGGCCGTCAGGCCAAGTGGTATAAATTCTAAAGTGACTTAGGAAACATAACACATGAGTGGTATACAATGTTTTATCCAACACATGACAGTTATGACCCATTATTAATGTCATTATAACTCACTAGTGTGTTATTTGATAGTTTACTTGTCTAAAATGACATTAATAATGAGAGTCATAACTGTCATGTGTTGGATAAAGTAATTTTATTTTGCTCGTGGAGTTGCTCCAAATAAAATGCCACTTTTAACACTTGTATCATAAACAACTATTTTTTTTTTCAATACACCTTAACTATTTTGTTTTATCAGTTGTGTAGGTCACAGGTTAGTCGATGAATTAGAATCTCATTTTAATCTCAAAAAATGTGTCATTTTAAATCGTTTTAAGTTATTTGAAGGAAAGTTTGTTTGAAACCTTATAGTGGGCGGTATCAACGTAATTTTAGAAATTTAATTCGTAATTTGATCATATCCGTAGCCCTCTAGATTAAATACAAATTTTAAAAAATGGTTTCAACAAGTGTCTAATGGTTGTACTCAAAAGCTTTGTTCTCGTTCTGAGAATTATCAGTCCTGTTACGTCAGGATTATGCGCAGTTGAGAAAAAGTGAGCGAATATGAACCTAAAGAGCACACTTCTCGTCAACTGCGCATGATCCTGACGTCCCTGGACTGATAATTTTCAGAACCAAAACAAACCTAGAATGTCGAATGGAGACAACTCGAAATTAGTGTTAGTTTCGAGTTACTCATGCAACACAACTCGATATTAGGAAAAAATATCGCATGTCCGCTATACGCCTTCGTACAGTACAGTTATTGTATATTAATTTTGATTTTCAATCGTATGTAAATCGATATACCACCGTTTACCTTGCGAACCTTGTGAAATGATTGTAGGTCATTCGACACCGACATTCGAAGAATCTATTTAAACTTTCCTGTGGAGGGTGCTGTGGTGTATTTTGCGAAAAATGATAATTTTTAAAATTTCCTGTTGGGAATGCTGAATTTTTTTTCAAACTACCAACTTCAGACTTACATTTAACGAAGCAAATGCAACAGAGGTTCTGGCTTTTTCTTGTCCCAAATTTCACTGATGGGCTTTCCACTTATTTTGGTGAGGAGAGCGCACTGTGTATAACTTTCGGTAAGGGTTCGTAGTTCACCCTGAGAGATTAGGCAGTGTCGCCTAGTGAAACTTCCCTGAAATATGCCCTTTATCGACATCATTGAGTGCAAAGTAATCGCAATTAATTCGGACAATTTAATGACAAACCAGGTCGAAATGAAACTCGCGATCCCAAATCTGGGATCGCACGTTGTGAGACGGCTCGTTGGCTCATGGGATCGCCCGAGCGTAAACGTAAAAGGGCAAAAACTCGGTAGGTTTTCGCGAACTACAACAAATTAAGAGACAAACATAACTCGCGTGTTTCCACGGGATTTCTTCGTGACTCGCTAATTAATCGCCTTTAATGCGTTGATTCGGAGCTTTAGAGCCTCCTCCGCTCTTCTTCCGGAGCTGGGATTAAAGAAACTTTCTCGAATAGGTTTTATTCTTATGCCCAAGACAGTTGCCACGCACAGATTTGCTGTATGGAGAACGTAATGATCCTGAATGATTGCCACGGCGGAGTTAGCCGAGAAATTACTACTACTTGGGACTTGAAAAGAACCGAAATTATTTCATTTTAATTAGTTGTATTGCATCACGCCATTTAACTTGAAGTAAGAAAACGAGATTAAACAACTACAGAACCATAAATTAAGTATAAGATTATAAGGATCAGACCACCACAGATACGACGGCTATGATGGCGTTACTATCCTTCATTGGTGGAAACAATGATATTAAAATTACTCCTTGTATTTTTTTAAGAGAGTAGATGTTAATAAATTTATATTGTATTGCCACTTCAGTTGAAAAATGGGTATTCCATTTAGTTTCATTATTCATTGAACTCAGTAATAGGAATTGACTCAATTATGAATTAGAGAAAAAATTTACCAAAATATTCGTAAGTTAAGTGAAATTGATTCTTTATAGAAAGTTAGGTAGTGAAATATCCTATCTCCACTCGTTGCTCTTTTCCTACATAATCGACCAGTACAACCTTGCCCGTCTCGTATAGCACTACAATTCAGCCTGGCATGGTCTTCCCATGTTTTTCTCAACTCACCCATAGGAAAAAGTGTGCCTCTCTTTTGGAGATCCGACATAATGTGCCGAGACAACTCCTGAGATCATAATGCTATGGATGCAAACAAAGTAAAAACGTCAAGAAGAACATTATAAACCCTTGTTCAGCAGAAATTGCTCCAGATCTGAAGCCTTCAAGCAGACAGCATACCATCAAGACCAGATCGGAATATGTTTAAGCCAAAACGAATCCTCGAAAGAGGCTTACAAAGCTCCTTAAATGTCCTAATAGGGGCCACTCGTTTTGGTTACTTGCCAAAGCTGTGGAAAGCATTTTTACTTTCAACTCATTTCCTGTTTTACACAAGGAATATGGAACACCAACAAGGAACTGGAAAAAGCGAATTCCGCACTGTATTCATTGGGAAAGCAACCCCAGTACATCATTTCCATTAACCATCACATGCCTGATATTACTTTTCGTCTGCGAACCATCAGACGCATTTTGCTGGAACATAACCAAAATAGCTAGTAGATCTGATGGAATTCTGTTGATCGTTCTCAATACATGCACTTGCGAAATAACACCAGCACTTTGCGAGTTATTCAACCTCCCTCAGATTTAGTGGTATTTTCGTCCAATTGGAAAATTGCAAGAGTACATACAACCATTTCCCAAATAGCAGCTACAGACCTATCGCACAGCTATTTTTTATACCGAAGGTCATAGAAAAACTACTTGTGACCTGCTAGCTAGTCTCACATATTTGGCAGTAATCTATTGAATAATATGGTAAAACTCTGGTCCTTGCATTAGATCTTGTTTGGAACCAGTGACTCTTTGCCAAACTTCCATCTTTTGGCTAGCCTCCCCAGTTGTGTTGCTTTCTATCTCTCTTTCTCTCCGACCGATTTCTCCACACGGACTACACTCTACCCTTGAATGCTGGTGTCCAGCTGAGATTCATTCTAGCACCAACGCTGATTCTTCTTCGCATCAATGATTAATTGGGAGCTGCCTCGTATCCTGTACACAGCTTTGCGGATGATAGTATACTTCAGCTCCAATATCAGCCCGTAAACGTGGAAGAAACGTGAACGATTCAAATATCAAATTAGCAATGTCAATCTTATATTTTCTCTGAAAAAGGCTGATCTCACAGTGTTAGGGGTATCGATACCAACGAAACCTTTAATTTCACTGCTCGGTATTACCATCAGAAAATCTCTCATGGTGAAACAGTGTTAGCCAAGAGCTATTTCACTTCCCGTCAGACAACGTTAGAGTAACAATGGCCACCCAAAAATGATAAGACCCAAAACTCAACAACAAGAAACACCAGTGGTGGCCCTAGGGCGATGCGAGCGGTTCAACCAAAATGCGACCGCCGAATTTAGTGATAACTGATGCAGCCAAAGCTTCTGTTGAATCAGTTCCAAGCACATAGAAGGATTGTCGCTGAAAACCTCGTTATAGGAGAGTACAGTTCCTAGCCTTACTTCTGTTCACTTCTGTTCATGGTACCTTTTTGTACCTTCATGAAGAAACAAATGACTCAGTTGGAGCATCAGAGGCCTTGTTGCTAATTCAGTACAAGAAGCAATTTCGGTTTATCGTTACACTAGTGATTTGGTATGACATATTGTCTCGAGTATCCATTGAAAGTAAGACTATGGATTCTGAGATTCAATGTATGCACCATTGTCATTATCATAGTCCTAATCGCATTCACTGTCTCAATCATAAAATTAAATTGAAAATGTATATTTAAAGCATTTATGAAATTTTAGTCTCAACCATAATCATAAGAGCTGAAACGTACAGGAAAATTTGATGTTACGATTGAGACAGTGACTGTGCTTAGGACTATGATAATGACAGTGATGAATAAAAGTATTGGCCATAAATATTTGCGAATACCAGACACTTCGCAAATGCTGAAGAATAATAGCTAAGGAAATAGCATCTCAGGCTGAGATATAACCAATATATTATATAGTATAATTCGGGAAGGGCAAGAGTTCTTTTTTTGAATTTTTTTTATATTTGCCCATTTGATCTCTTACGGTTTGATATGTAGCAATGTTACCACATGCTGAATGAAACTGCCTGTATATATCAGATTGAAAAATTACCTAACGAAACGGTCATTTCTTGCCCGATATATCTCTGAACGATAATGGAATCACAATCAATTTTATACCTCGAAAAACAATATGATTATCGGCCACTCTGTTGTCTTTTCTAGTGAAAGTTTCTGTCGGCTACCTTCAAAAAATCCACTTTGCTGAACCCATTTGAGCATTTTTGTTTCGATTTGTTTCGACACTGCATTAAAATTAGAATAATTAATGAATTTGTTTGGATCTTCTTCGAAATTAAGTGGAATAAAATGAAGTCTCAATAAATATCCAGTTAAGTTAGTTTCTAATTCAAATTTCTAACCATTCGAAATTATTCACAATATATCATGCAATATAATATGCAGAATACACATTTTCTGCATAACTAATCAGTAGGTTGCCATATTCAACGAGCTGAATGGACAAATATTAATGAATGATCCGCTTTCCAAATTTCAGGTATCATCATGTCTTGGAGATTCGCGTTTGCATCTTTACAGAGTAATGCACGGTGAGATTTAATTACGTGAATTGTCGTCATACAATTTTTAAATGACCACGCATAGCTCTGGAAAGTGTGTGAGACATGGTAATTTCGTATTATCTCGATCACTTATACTACTGTTTTCGTCTTAATAATTCGTTTCAGTACAAGCTTGTACTGAATAGTAATATGAAAAACTATATTAATGGATGATCTCATGCCTTAGACTATTGAGAAAACTCCCAAGCCCTCTCAAGCCACTAACAGCTCTCAGAAAATGAAATTGGGAACTTTCATAGAGACAGTAAAAAAGTCTTTTGAAGAATTTTTCTTTATGAACCTGTGCGCAGTGAAACGAATATTTGATATTACGTGAGGAAAAAATGTCATTTGCTGAAAATATATCTCCTTGCTTAACAACCAATCACTGAATTTAAAATTCTGACTGCCTGATTATGGATTACCGACAATTGGACGCGGTCAATTGGGCGCACGAGAATTGGACGCGGAGAATTGGTCGCGGCGACAATTGGACGTCGCGACAGTTGGACGCGGCAACAGTTGGACGCGGCGACAATTGGACACTGAGACAACTGGTCGAAAAGTATTATTAATAAAAACAGAAGTTTGTCAAAATAAAAAAATTACTCGATGTAGACTATTTACACTTGCAATTGAAAATTGTGTGCAATGCCTCGCAGGTACTCTAAAACGGATCTGTTTTTGTAATCAGCGACCACTGTTTTTATTCTTTGAATTATTAGATCTTTGAATATATAGGCCCCAAGTAATTCTGTAAAGTGTATTAATTCTAATTATGCCTAATCCCTTTATTACCTGTTGGTCCTTATTAGCTATATTACATAATGGTCCCCCCTTAGATTTTTAAGTTATCCCTTTGTACCTACAGGTATTTGTAATTATACCTCATTATAGATATAAGCCCTGTATTGCATATTTTATACAATAAATTTCATTGGAATTATAAAATTATTTTTATTTTCGCATGCGCCCAATTGTCGCTGCGTCCAAATGACACCGCGTCCAATTGTCACATGCGTCCAAATGTCGCGCGTCCAATTGATTGCTACCAATAGTCGTGCGTCCAATTTTCCACGTCCAATTGACGCGACACCCTGATTATATCTTATTCTTCTGTTTCCCTATGTTCCGTTTCCTGACCTATAAGCAAGAACTTTTCAACAGTGTCTATGACATCTTGGCGGGATTTTGGCTGAAATACTATGCCAGGCGCATCTAGGGATATCTAAGAAGATCAAAGGAAAAAAATGATTGTTTTTATAACCTGTCAGGGTACTGAAAACATGCTTTCGCATTTTCGAGGATTTTTCTTGAATAATCCAAAAACTAGAAGAAGTAAAAGTGGTCAAAGGATGGTCCACTGACTACTCAATTATTTTGGATATAAACTTCTGAGAAGTAAGATTGATTATCAAATTTCATTTACACAACTTATCGTAGTGGCTTCTTTTGGCTATCTGAAATCGAGGTATGGTTCTTTCAAGCCAATTCACAGTTGAATAGTCTATAACTTATTACGTACAATAATTTTTCACATGTCAGTATCATAATTTGCAGGGCCATTATCCCTTATCCAGTTCTAGTTGCCCTTCGACTCGATAAGTACATCTAGTTTCAAATAACTTGCTTTGCTTTGCTTTCGTCACTGCTACGCTACTGCTTGAGTATTGCTGCTCACCGCTTAGATTTCCTGTCAGACTGCATGCAAACATAGATCAGAAACCGTAGACCTAGAAATAGCGAACTTATACTTTGGTTATGGTTGAATACTGGATTCAGTTCTTGGAAAATATATAGCGACTAAAGTTTGTCTTTCAGTCGCAGATGATTCCACAACAGATTTTATGAATGTCATATTCATATTTTCGAACTAAAACTGGATTCAGCTTCTATAGCACAAACCTGGGAACACTTGCTGATTGGTGCCTACGGTAGAAGTTACTCCAAGTGAGCGTTATCTTTTCCAGTATTAATGCACCGCCTTTTGGGGTTGTTGACTTTGATAATAGCTATATAGCTTGAACTTTTCCTTCACAGTATATGATTCCTATTATATTTAGTTAAATAGATGTGAACGTTTGGTATCGATACCCGAAGGGAACCTGGTAGTATACCCACAATTGTGTAAGATAAGCGATATATATTCTGCTTGATTACTGGTCTGTGTTGTCATTCAAAATCTCCCAGGACTGTTCAGTACCTAATGTGAAACATTAACCCTTACCGTACAATAAAGGAATTGTCCTCCAACTCACCAGTTTTGGTATGAAATAACGTTAAACCACATATTAAATATTAATTAATTTGACATGCTGAAAAAATACTAGATTAGTGTTAGCTATTTCCAAATCATTTTTAACTTGACAATTTGCATAAATTAAAATTATCACCATACTCGTTCAAGCCGAAAAGCTCATAATAATAAATTTCACAACTATATGCGAAACAATTTTAGGTGAACGAAGACCGTGAATAACCCTCTATATTTGGAACCAGTCCCCATCAAAATTAATAATAATGATTATAAGCACGTGCCTCGGAGCGTTTTTTCATGGTATAAAAACCACGAACTCTTATAACCGCAGGCCTTTCAACGTTGATACGCCATCAGGATTGCCGGTCGTAGTAGCCTGGCGCATCTTCAATATTTTTTTACCTTGCACCTTGTGATTACAATTTTGTAGGATTTCAAGTTCCCGGTACCGTGACCAAGCAAAGAATTTTGATGGCCTAATTCAACGGCATACTAATTTTTTGAATCCTTCTCTAATCCACATTTCTTCCGAATTTACATCTCTTTTGTAACCTTTTTTCGGTAAATAGATATGTTACCTGATGTTACGTTCCAAGAGTTAGGTATAGTACAGTCGCCAAATGAAAATAAACATTATATACCGGGTGTCCGCGGAAGGTGACTCGCCCCTACAACTTTTTGTTTTTGAAGATATCAGAATAATTAAATTTGGAGGATCTATATTATACATAAAACTGTGCATTTTTTGACAAGTGACTCATCTTTATGCAACTTCCGGTTTCACCGGAAGTGACATAAACTTTCGATTTTTAAATGAGACACCCGGTATATTTTCACTTTTTTGTCTCCTTATGACCTTCTGAATACAACCGTGTATCATTTGTTACTCTTTATAACCAAAAATTTTCAAAATTTTTAAATATGTTTTTGAATCTAGAGGGCTATGAATACGTCCAAATTATTAATTTTAGTCATAAAGTATTGGGAAAAATACAACTTTACGGTTTTCGGTTAAATATTATTACTAGTTTTTTGCAAATAGCAACATAGTGGCCCGTCGGGTCAGAAAAATAGAGCATTTCATTACCGTTAATTTGATACCGCACGGCGCACACTATTAGGCTTCGAAGAAACTTTCATCAACAATTTTAAAAATATTACTGTAGATTGAAATAATATTGAAATTCATCGAGTAACCTGTGTGACCAACACAAATGATATAACAAAACAATCAACCCACAAACTAACATCTTGCATCAATGATATTATTAACATGATTTTCAATCAATAGCATACTTAATAGTTTCCTAATTTAGATTTGGAGATGTGAGGTAAGATAACATCGAAAAGTAATGTTTTTTTTCAATACACCTTAATTACCTTGTTCTATCAGTTATGTAGCTCACAGGTTACCCAATGTATTTGAATCTCATTTTAATCTAAAATGATGTTTCATTTTAAAAAAGATCTTAAGTAATCTTTTCGAGTTTTTTTAATTAAAGTTTGAACCTAACAGTGAAGCGGTAGCAACATAATTGTAATGAAATTAACAAAATTTCCATTTAAAAAAATTAGTAATATAAATTCTAAAATTGAATTGTATGTACATAGCAGAAATATTTCGACTGGAAAAAATATTCCACAAAAATGTTAAAACTTGCTGAAGCTGAGTTACTTGTCAAAAAGTCGTATACAAATCCTCTAATTTTTTTTTATGACCCGACCAGCCACTATGTTGTCATTTGAAAATAAATAGTAGAAATAAATTGAATTTCACGCAGCAGATGCATTTCAACCAAAAACCTTAATGTTGTATTTGTCCAAAACCTACTTAGGATTAAAATTAATAATTTGAACGCATCCATAGCCCTCTAGATTTAAAATTAAATATCGAAATAAAAAAAAAATATATGGTCACAAAAAGTAACAAGTAACAAGAGCAAGACCTTGCATTTTTTGAAAATAATTGATACGAATATAGTATACAAGATAACTTATTTTAGATTGAGAAAAAATGTACTACTACATTACTCATTTCTAAGCATTTGAAAGAATTTATATATTTTTTCAGGAATAGCCCAAATTTCTCCATCAAAAGCGTACCCTCCTTTGTCTTCATTTCCTCCCTCATTTTTCAGGTCTATATTAATAGTATATTACGTAACAAGTATTGTAAAAGGCATATTATGCACGAATGGAAAAATAAGTAATTCCATGAGTGCGTAATTGCTTTACAACACGCATTACCTACTATACTTTACCTACGGCCATATACAGTGTGCCGTTTCCGAGATCCAAAAACTAACATTATTATTATTATCATCGCCTTTTTCTAAAAAATACGCCTACCTAAATGAACTTTAAACACAAAACTTCATCTAAATACAAAATTTGATCAAAATCATTAGAGTCGTTTCAGAAATCCAAAAATTCATATTATTATTATTAATATTATGAGTAAAATCACATATTTTCATGGAAAGCGCCTATATAGACGAACTTAAATAGCAATACCTTATCTAAATACAAAATTTGATCCAAATCATTAGAGCCGTTTTCGAGATCCAAAAATTATCGTTATAATTATTATTATCAGTAAAATCGTGTGTTTCCAAAAAAGACGCCTTTATAGATAAACTTAAAAAGCAAAACCCTATCTACATAAAAAAAATCTCACAAATCGATTGTGCCCTTTTCGAGATATATCGTTTTGTTTATGAAAACTGTGCTATTTGTTTACCGTGCGTAAGGAGCTATTTACTGAGGCTGTGAGTCGTCTGTTTTTGCCTATTTTCTGCAGTGGCCGTAGGTAAAGTCATTAAATTATTTCTTATAATGATGTCTCATTCTCTACTTTGCAAATGTTTTTCCATGTGTGATATTATTCACCACATAATTTTCCAATACTTATTTATGGCGGAAATAATATCAACTTTCTAGAGACTTTTATGACCATTAACGATATTGATATAAATCAGTCTCAAGGTGAATAACTTAAGTGAGACAAATATAGTAAATCGAACGATGAAAAAACTAATGTGCACAAACTCTCACAATTATTGCAAATAATCGCAGACACGAATAGGAACGAAAACAATTTGTTGTGATTATAAAATAAATGTAAAAATTACTGCAATGGCTTTCATTTTATTGGATTGAGTATCATTTATTCAACTACAACTTTATATTGCCCTCGGGACTCATACCAAGAAAAAATAATCTCCTTATCGTTGAGTCTCCGTATATTTGTTCTTAATGTCGAGTCAAAGAAAATTCTCGGTTGTGAGGCGCTTTTTCCCAGATAACACAAAGACGTCCTCAGTACGTCCACAGGACATAAATCTAAGACATTCAAGACGTCCCGAAGACGTCCATTACTGGACATAAGACGTCCTTAGGATGTCCTGGGGACATCCGATGTTACAAATTGAACTTGGACTTCCTAAGGACGTTTTTAGGATATCAATTTTCAAAGTTTTCTATAACCCATGATCCTAGTCAATAGAAAGTGACATACCAACTAGAAAAAGTGAAAAGGATAATGATGGAAAGTGATTTTCGAAAAAACATTTATAATTTATTTTAAATTCTGACACAAACATTTACATCAATTACAAAACATAATTCCTATAGAACAGTATAGAAGTCACGGCTCACAACAGCAATAAATACGTGATATTATATTTTCTCAGATCATCGTATTCTTTTGATTGTAAAAATAATTTCAAATTCCGCCACAACCAGAAATTATGTTTATAAGTTAGGTTAAGAAACCATAAGGCAAGAGATAAGACACAGCACAGGACAACAAATGGCACAAATCACAGACTTCAAGATGCACTCAGTCACAGGTTTGAAATAAAAGTCTAGTTTTGGAAAAAATTATTGGAGAATTGTTAGAGAAATGATAAACTATCAAGAGTGTGATTTAAGTCGCCATCCCAACGACTCGAGATTCACTGAACTCACTGAAATATGGACGACAATAAAAGGAACGCAATAAGCGCTCTGTGATTGGTCACTGCAATGGCGGGAAGTTTAAACGAAAAGATAAGAATGGGGTAAATTGAGTTGAAAATGCGTGAATTACTAGCAAACCTAACCTGACCTGACTAACCGAGCGCGAACAGAATAACCATGCAAAATTGAAAACGATATAACGACTATTCATCTAATACTGGTGATAACTGGAGAAACTCACTGAGCTTAATAAGCTCAGTGGAAAATGTATGAAATTTATGACGGAAAATTAAAACAAAACAGTCGGTAATATGAATTTGGCCTGAGTTTGGACTTCCTGGGGACGTCCTGGAGATATTCGCATCGGATGACATAAAATGGACATCCTCGGGACGTCGAGTGCTATCTGGGTTAGGATCCCCGACATCTAGAAAAGTGGATGGTCGATGCTACCACTAAATTTTCTATTTTCATTTAGCGTATCTGAACGATAAGCTGTGAGGTTCTGAATTTCATGACGTGTTAACTTTGTCGATTAAGAAGAATTAATACATGACTCGGGAATCTACGTTTTCTTTCGACCAACTAGAAATCACATTGTATTCATAACGATTTCAACCAAAACCTCACCCTCTTGAAGTATGAAGATATCTTTAAAAATTGATTTATTCGCACATAAATGAATGGGAATTCCTAATATTTCTTCTATAAAAAATCACTAAATTTGCATTAAGCATATTGGGGGTGACTTATTGGAATAAAAACTATCCTTCATCTCAAGTTGGCCCAAGCAATACCTATTTACAAAAGTTCATTGAATTCTTTTTCGTTGGTTTCGGAGATTAGCGAGGACGAATATTGCGATACGGTATATTTCTATATAAAGATCTTAGATAATTCCACTGTAGTTTCAGTAACGTTCTAGAACTATCTGAAGACTTTATTCTGATTTATTTCACAGTTGTCTTGAATTTTCCAGGACTTTCCATAAGCTTCGAGAACACTCAAGAGTTTTCTCATACTGTAGAAATTTCCACGTCACATCTCTCCTGGCCGAATTTTCGAAAACTTCACTTGAAAGTCTTTTCAGTACGTTCAATAACATTCAGTAGACTCTGTTCTGGTTTATTTCACGTGCATCTCGATTTTTCTAGATCCTTGCAGAAGTTTCGAGAACATTCTAGGGTTTTCACAGCATAGGGGCTGGTCGGGTCAGAAATTTTTTTTTGAGGATTTCTATACGGTTTAAAACTGCATGTTTTGAAAAGTAACTCAGCTTCAGCAAGTTCTAACATTTTTGTGGAATTTTGTTTTCAGTTGAAATATTTCTGCTATGTACATACAATTCAATTTTAGAATTTGTAAAAAAACTTAAAAACATTACTCAAGATCTTTCTTAAAATGACACAACATTTCAGATTAAAATGAGATTCAAATACGTTGGGTAACCTGTGACCTACATAACTGATAGAACAAAATAATTAAAGTGTATTGAAAAAAAACCATTACTTGTCGATAGGTATGTTATCTTCCCTCAATCCTCCAAATCTGAATTAGAAAACTATTGTATACGCTATTGATTGAAAAACATGTTAAAAATATTATTAATGCAAGGAGATATAAGTTTTTGGAACGATGGTTTTATTATATCATTTGTGTTGGTCACAGGTTACTCCATGAATTTTAATATGATTTCAATCTCAAAAAGAAAGATCTACCGTAATATTTTTAAGTTTTCTGACGAAAGTTTCTTAGAGACCTACTAGTGTGCGGTATCAAATTAACCGTAATAAAATGCTTTTTCTTCTGACCCGACGAGCAACTATATTTGCCGTTTAAAAAAATTGTGATAATAATTTAAAAATTAAATTTTTCCCAGAACATTTTTCAAATCGTGACAAAATTTTATACTACCAATTTTTTTTGACGTTTGCAGAAAAAAATGTGTTTGCATCATCATGGTGATCTCGACTATTTTTTTTAACTTGGCTGCGCCTCTTTAAAAAAAATCAGTTCTCGATCACCTAAGTGGCATTTCACGCACTAGATTCAAAAATAACAATTAACGCATTCAGTAGATAAAATTCAAGAGTGTCCATTCCATTCGAAAGTCAGTCTCTTCAAAATTCATGCTAGTCCTCGGTATGCTATTTCTTCCAATGTGTGGAGTTACTGAATAATAAAATTTACTATTAAAATATCATAAATCTTAGAGAGCTAAAAACATCACACAACCGAAATGGCATTTACAACATCGCACTAAAAGGTAATTTCAATTACAGAAATAAATTACTTCTTCAGAAAATTGCCATAATTTGACGACCCTTTTAAACTTTTTATTGAGTTCAACATATTCCCTATTTTAATCAGTATTTCAAGTAGACAATGGGGAAATAAAAATATATAGCGAGGAGGGTGAACCGGTGATATAAAGTGGATGCATTACGTCTCTAAACGCAAACACTATCAAAATCTTCAAGGGTGACACTGCCGAATAAGGATGAAAACCTCTGGTGGCTAATACTTTAGCTCTCTCTACCTGCCTATCTGAGTTAGATCTTCAGCTTTGAATAACTGTCACTATTTTTTCATTTATGAACACATTATCATTGTCTATTCAATTTTAACTTCAGTGATATAATACTGTTGCTACATAGAGACTCCATGAACAATTTCACAAGAATAAAAAACATTAAATATACAGGGTGTCCCAACCTTCCGAAGACAATAAATTTTTTTAAGTACTGGTTCCCACGAAAAGAAAAATCTTGTTGTTCGGAGAACATCGTGAGAGCCGAGGGAAAGTAGGTAGGAATTGGTGTTCTTGAATTTCTGAACGCTGTATACCTCAGGGAACACTTCCCAAGGCAGCGAGTTTCAAAGCTTTGCCGTTCGGTGAAAAAAACGAGACCTGTAAAACAGACATGTTCGGCAAGTCTCCAAAGTGACAACATATGGATGTGAGCTGAGCACGACGGGTCAGTCTCGATGGGACCGCTAACGGTGGAACGATTGACGATGATCGTCCGTGAAAATATCTGTAAAACAGAGACAGATCGCCAACCTATCTGCGATGTTCCAGAGAAGTAAGCTAGCTCGTGAGCGAAGTATCACCGATGAGACGAATGGCTCTATTCTTGACAGAATCTAAAAGTTTCAATGTATGTTTGGGTGCTGCACTCCAAATATAGAAACAGTATTCCAGAACAAGTCGAATTTGTGCCTCATAAATCATAATCAGTTGACGTGAAGTGAAATACTGCTGATGGTAATGCCAAGCCTTGAAATGGCAGATTTCATTGGTATAGATACTCCTGGCATAGTTATGCTGGCCACTGTGAGATCGGCCTCTCTAGAGAAAAGACATGCTTGGGTTCTATTCTTTTATTCGCATTGATCCCCATTTCAGATTTTGCTAAGTCCGTATTTCTTTTTTGGATTGGCGTGGCCGTTACTTGATGGAAATCTATAGTTATGACACTAAGGTAAAACACGATTGAAATTTTCACAAAATGTATTGTCTTTGCGACATATTTCGATACACAGCATCTTTTTCAAGCGAATGTAGTACATTAAATTATTCTTCATTGAAAAATACTTAAATTCCTTTCTTATCCATCAACATAATTAGGGACTACCTATAATTATCGCTAATTCTTAAACTCATAGAACTTATAAAATTGACAACAATGTACCCACCTGAAAATCTCAAAAACATAGCAACTACTTAATTGAAAAAATTTGACAAAGGGGAACTGTTCAGGTCCGATTGATCATTCAATAAACAAGATACATTTTTCAATTTCCAAGAATTCTGAATAATGAAGCCTAATGCCCTTATTTTCCACAAGAATTTCGAAGTTTTCATCGAAGTGATGGTCTTCCTCCAAAATATAATTGGCATAATGATATGATGGCATATGATGCGTGTGTTTTATTGTTTTCATAATTCATACGGTGTTCACGTATGCGGCTTTTGAATGGTCTACCTGACTGGCCGATATATACTTTGGAGCAATGATCATATGAGGTAAATGTCTTATTCTAGCTTGCTACCTGTTGATAGTATCATGAGTAATACCAAAAGTCACTAAAATTATTTTCTCGAAGCAATTTAGTTTCGTTCAGAAATAAAACACAGACTCATGAGATAAATTCAATAACCAATTACCAATTTACAATAATTGAGAATGTTTTATTTTCAAATTTTCTAATGTTATGGGTCACTGGAAAATGTATTAATATTTTCATTATAGCTCAACAAGAGCAACAAAAGAACAATAATATGTTAAATGAAACAATGTTGATTATTCCTGTCTCATAATATGTCTGTAACGGCGGAAAAACAAAATCTGAAGGGTTGAACAAGCCTTGACTCTGAAAAAAGGAGGACCCTGTGAATTATTTGAGAAGTGAATTATTTTTTATCGTGCGTAATATCGAATGGATTGTACTTGCCTAATTTGAACTGATTATTGTCGAAAATGTTGAAGTTGACTCCAAAAAATCTTATCACCCTGTATCTCGAAAACCAAGCCGTTTGGGACATATGTTTATATGAACTTTTCGTCCTGAAAATTTTCAAAGAATCACCTCCCGAAGTTTGTCAACGTACTTAATTAACACCCTGTATTTGAATTACTTGACTGAGCATCTCAAAAATATCATAAATGTTAACCAAAACAGAAATTCATGAAACGATTTTCATGTTGATTCTCAAAGTTGCTCGAGACGATAAATAAATTCGAGTCAAATATTGCCTTTCCGTATCTACATCCTCTGTTGATTGGTTTTTTATCGAAATGCTCCTGTATTTCCTCCTGGTAACGTGGCGCAATAGAAAATTGAAGTCTTACACTAAGAGTAATGATCGAGACAATTGCAGGAGTCTCCGACGAAACGCACGAAGCCCTCGAGGGGAGACGCACAGTATGTAATTCCTGGGACGGGGACGACTATAACAGCAATATATTTTTTTAAGCCGTATCGGAGTTTAACTTAATGGCCTTTTATTCCTGCGGCCTGAAATTAAATTTCGTTTCCACTCACCCATATTTCTACAGGCTTAGCTACTCAGACTATCGCGCCAGTTGAGTGGCATTCGCATGCTGCGAACGCAGTACACATACTCACATATACACTGATAAAAAGGATGTCTTCAATCAAATATATATATATATATATATATATGTATATAGAAGAATCCTTTAAATTCGGATATGCAGTCAACAAGGGTATGGAAAATAAGTGTACTCTTTTTTCTATTCAAGCTTTCGAGTCATTTATTGGCTCTTCATCAGGAACTCTACAATGAATTGTCGTCTAACCTTCACAACTATATATATATATATACATATATATAGAAAAGGGTAGTCTTGTTTGCTGACTAGTTGGGAAATGAATTTTTAATATTTGGGATATGCAGCAGGCCAATAAGAGTACTCTAATACACAGATTCCAAGCTTTCAACAATTTTTTATTGTCATCTTCAGGGAAGCTACAATATGGAAAGACATTTTTGAGATATTGGTAAAGAAAAACCAAGAATCAACTGACATATACGCCACATAACCTCACAACACTGTAAGTTTGACTCTATGTAACTATGTCTGCGGCAGCACCTCAAGATTATTTTCGTGGATAGTCGAAGTAGTGGTATTTCTCTTCCTTTAAAATTTGAAGCAATCTTCATCCGATTGAAATGAATTTGGTATAAAAAGAAAGGTAAAACGTTGATCTATGTACGTGCTGTAATGTTTTTTTAAAATTATTTGTTCTTCTACCCAAAAAATTTATTCAAAGTAACTGCATTTTTGGGACATCTTTGAGATTTTTTTTTGTGGAAAAGAGAATTGAAAATTCAATTTCCTTCACAGCACGTACGTAGAACATAACTTCCTCTAGAAGCCAGTCCTTTTTCTTTTCTTTTTTTTTGTCTTTCTCTTTCTTTTTCTTTTTCTTTTTCTTTTTCTTTTTTTTTTTCTTTTTTTTTTCTTTTTTTTTTCTTTTTTTTTCTGTTAGCTGTAGGTCCCGGACCATTCTTGCTCGCGCAAGCTCTGCTTTTGAGGAGTTCTCCCTTCAGACTCCTACGGTCCAAGACGTTGCAGAGCTCTTGCAAATCATTTTCCTAAAGCAAACGTATGTATCGGTCACCCTTGGTATTTTGTTCTTGTATCTGTTCGATCAAGAAAATGGAGTATCGAACAGGTTAGGTTAGGTTAGGTTAGGTTAGGTTAGGTTAGGTTAGGTTAGGTTAGGTTAGGTTAGGTTAGGTTAGGTTAGGTTAGGTTAGGTTAGACCACAATCTTGTTAACTACGGCAAGATCTCCCTATGCAGTTGAATGTGGATCTGCGGCACCCAGTGCACAATCCTAACTACACAGAAGCTCGTGTTATGACCCGCCCGTAAGCCTACACAACTGCACATCGGGAATCATTTTGAGCCTGCCCTCGAAGGTCATCAGTTTCTTCAGCAGGATCTTATCCACTGTTTTGGCCACCTTACACACAGGGCACGAACTAATATAGCAATAATAATACTTCCTCATAAACGCTCGTAGTGTAGTGTACTTGAAGACAAAGCCTTTGCGGGCAGACGGCGTCTATTATTATTATTTGCCGTGACGCCCCGGGGCGCCTTGACTGATTTTTGGTGGTGTATTCACTTTTCAGCTGTAGGATAACCCAGAAAACCTATAGCACCACCTCGACCCAACCATGTTTTTCTTTAAGAAAATGAGAAAACCATTTCAAATTTCCGCTTTGATTGATGCAAAGTTGATTTTTCTTGTACTAAAATGATACCAAACTCAGTCCTGAAATTTGGTTAGATACAAAAAAAAAGAGAAAAATTGATAAAAATTAATTTCTATCTTTTGTGTTTGAACTTTGCATCAAAGAACACAGAATTTCAAAACGGGTTGTTCATTTTCTTGAAAAAAAAAACATGGTTTCATTGATATTCTTAAATTAAAACTTGATCACATTATGAAACTAGTAGTATAAAACTGAAAGTGTCAACAAAGCGTTCAAATTTGGCGCTGATATGTAAAATCGAAATAGTAACAACTTTTCTCTTCAAAATTTCTTGAAATTCAAACAATTAAGCCTATTATCAGTAATATTTTGAGAAAAAAAATACTTTTGACAGAGCGAAAGTCACGTGACGCTGTCCGGATAGACAATTTTTCATGCTTCATGTGTTTCAAAGCACGACTCAACGCCCAAGTCGAATTCCATAATAAATTATAATTAAAAGTGTTTTCCATATGATACCAACTCTTTGAAGGACACTGTATACTATTTTCTCAGTGTGCTAAAATATTTCACAAATTAATTTCAGTACCATTGCGACAAAACCGTCCACTGCATAGAAGTTCTCATCATAATTCATGAAAGAAGAAGGTTTCTCCAGCATTTTTTAATAATGAAGTCAATAAATTTTTAAATGCAGTCGCACAAATGTGGCGTTCTCTCTTAATCACTGAAAATAGGTGGGATTTTAAAGAGACTGTTTCATTAGGAGGGTAAAGCAAAGGGTTGTATCGAAATTAAGACTCAAAGGGTTGCAGGATATTCAAATTGAGATGTTACTCCGTTCCACCCCGGCAACTCGCTAATTGTTCGCGAGTTAGAATATATTACGCGAAGTCGGTGGATATTTAATTCTTATCACCGCCTGGTACTCGCCCATCTTCGTAAAAGTGAAATTTCAGAAATAGAATGAACCTTTCTTCTGAATGTAATGAATACTTCTCCAGAAATAGTCTATGAAATCAACAAATTCTTTCGTAGACTAGACGGCTAATTCAATTTAATCAACCATTATCTAATTTCTATTTCCATCTTTCTTCACGGAAAACCTTGAATGGTCTAAAACGATTATTACAAGCTTTAATTCAGCCTTACATGTCCCGATGTCTGTCTGTAATCAAATCGTGCAAGTTAAAATTGACCCACTTCGATTAACTCGAAATTTGGCAGGTGTTCATGATTCCGGTGACTATGCATTATAGACTCTTTGTTAGAAAAAAAAAACAAAATGTTGACTCCAAGATGGCGGACGAGATTTCTGAATATGGTCCGATTCGATTCAAAATTGGTATGTGGTGGTTTTTGAGGTCGCAGATTATAAAGTTTGTGTTAAAATTCATAATTTCAATATGGCTTCAATATGACTAGTTTTGTGGGCTATTCTGGCTCGAATATCATGAATGTTCTGTTAAAATTCATAAATTCAAAATGGTGGCTATAGGATGGCGGACGAGCTAATATTCAGATGTCCTCCTAAGAGGCGCAGCCAGGATCAGCCAGGATTTCAGTTTGGAGGGGGCTGAACATACAATTCATCAGTTACCAGAGTTTTTTTTTTCGTCATCCGAATGTTATAAATAAAAGTAGTAATTTAGTGGCTTGGCCCCCCCGGCTGCGCCAATGGTCCTCCTCACTGGGTAACTAGATAGTTCAAAACTCACAGGAAACAAGCCTTGTAATAACCATAACTATAACTAAACAGCAGACGAGCTTTAATTCATATGCATATAAAAAAAATATTTCTCCAGATGTGTTTTCAGTCTGTAACTCAAAGAATAACCCACCCACATTACGTTTCAAAGAAATTAAATTAACTTTTTGCAGCATTTAAATAAAATCTTGTTTTCAATTTTTTTTTTTTTTCGTCATTAGAGCATGAACTGATTTAACGATTTAATGAAGAGGAAGAAATGGAAAGACAGATGCAGTGACGCTGATAAGAGAAGGGGGGAAAAAGGCATAAAGTGGAAGAGAAAGTGAGAAAAGGAATGAAAATTGAATCAAATAATCATTCTTTCGCTCAACCTATACAATATTATATTCGTCAGCAAGTCTTCAACAGTAAACATCTATCATCCCCTACTACCGTTGAATTATATCTGTTATAGATTTTTGGAAAGTTTTCTACAAGAACTACTCTTCCAATATCATTACTAAAATTATATTTCAATTCAAAAGGGATAAAACGTACGTGCCGATTTCATGGTTCTTGTCACTCATCAGAAATTCTCACAATCAAATCGAAAAATCATTTCAGACTTATTTGTCAATGATTTTGGATGACGCTGATATAGTTATCATCAATAGCTCAACCTTTGCAAAGCGGCATCATTAAGACGTCTTTAAATTAAGTGGTAAACGATGGGTGTATTGGTCTCACTAATGAGCTTGCAGAGGTTCATTGCAAAATCAACTTCGTAGATAGGTTGTATCCACCAGCGGTAATTCGTTTTATATTTCTAATTACTAGTTTCAGCTCACTCATAGCTGTATCATACTAAAACGAGGAATGTCTAAGAGAGCTGACCTCACTCAAAGTATGAAACTAGTCAAATGTTAGTTTCCATCAACTGGCAACTGGAAATTTTCAAAAAATTCACACCTCAACATTCATTCAACTGATATTTCTGGATGATTCTCATTATCTCTCAATTCATTTATTATTGCCCAAATTTCTGAAATACATTCACTGGATGTTCTGCCCCATGTGTCGAGTTTCAATCTGTGGTCTGACAGTGATTAAGAAATTTTGTATAATTTTTTTAGCTTTACAAACGAATCCGACAGTCGAAAATCAAGAAAACAAAAGCTCATTGAAAAGAAGTTACGCGAATCCAAAAATAAGAAAAAATGTTTTTTCTGCTTTTGTAAAAATTTTGGAGAGTTTAAGCATACTGTGTGTTTCACCAATCATAAGGCTACCTATGAATATTATTTTGATCTATTTTTTATTATTCAATTTTTTACTAGAACTCTTTAACAAAATAAAATTTCTTGATATAAAATTATTTTATGAAAAGAACGACACAACACAAGAGTGAAAAGAGTTTTATAACAAAACGATCTTTTCGTCAGATATCTTTTTTTACATGAAAGACCCCCCTTGAATTTTCGACAAGCTATCATCCCCAAAGAATTTCCGCACTTATTCGGAAACACCCTGTATATTCATTCATACAGTTTATTCTGTTGTTCGATTATATGTTCGGAAATGTAGGGCGAGTATAAAAAAAAACTTTTTGATCGGAAATACCTGGATTAATTACTGAGCTTCAAACATCTTTGAGTAGCTCAGTGGTTGAGACTGAAGCGTTCAATACCATTGACTGCTGGTCGGTTAGGTTCGAATCCTAGCGACTACAGATTTTCATCTGATGGCCCGAGAAAGTGCTAGGAATCACACTTTGAAAGGTAAGACCTCGTTAATCCTTGGTTCGCACAACAACAAAAAAATGTACGTGCGGACGGATTTTACAGTTCTAGAACTTCTTTCTAGACTGACACTAACACATACGTTAACTCACTTTTTTATAATCTATATAATGCTTGATTAGAATCGATATATAGAGGCAGAAGACAGAGACCATACAGAACGAGCTCTAGCACTCCTATTTTTGTCGCTTGCGACCTGTCTCTGACGTGGTCTTCGAACGAGGACTCACTGAATTTCGTTGAAATGGTATGTAATTTGTCGCCAGTCTCTGTCTCCTGTCGCTGTCTCCCGTCGCTGTCGCTTGCTGCGAACGAGTATTTCAATAGTCCATTCATAGAATAATATTCGATTTTGAATATTGGTAGCATAAATGTAGATATGCCTATATGTATCCGGATTCAAAATTAGTCTTTTAAATATAGTTGTTCGTCCAAGAAATTCAGGCAAATATTAATAACAAACTAGTTTCATGGTTCTGCTGGAGGAATTGGTAGAATGGTCGGAATGGTTGTATTGCACTCGATTATAATAGAGGATCCAGATTGGCTGAAACTTCAGTACAGTTTTTTAAAAAGACTTTAACTGAAAAGAAAAAATCTGAAAGGGAAAATTTTAATATAGATAATTGATTTTTTAATTATCTCCAGTTTTCATTGAAAATTCATTAAATAAATTAGATAGGAAGAATGTTATTGAAAAATGTCGCTCTCAGAAATCGTTCATATCATTTAAGCAAGGTTCGCTTCTGTCGCATTTAATCCCCAATACATTTTGGTCGACGAAAATCTATTTCGCTTTGCCAAGCTCATCAGGGAGATTGATTGAATTGGGAAGCAGGCTCTTCAGAAGCAATTATACGCATCAAGGATGGAAATGATGGAAATATATCTTCTCTGATAAGACTTTTAAAGTTATTTTTTGACATAGACCTGTCACGGGCATTGTATTTTGATTTTTGTTCGAAAATAGGATATAAAATCTGTTGTGGAATAATCTGCGGCTGAAAGACAAACTTTAGCCGCTATTTTCCATCGTTCAAGATAACCTCTTGGAAGGTATTCATGTTGAAAAGGGGAACATTCTCCATCGAAAGTGGAAAATCATTAATGTGATTTTCAACGATGGAAAATAGCGACTAAAGTTTGTCTTTCAGCCGCAGATGATTCCACAACAGATTTTATGAATATCCTATTCATATTTCCGAACAGAAATCAAAACTCCATTGAAGTTTACTGATAGTAAATACTGATATGAATTTGATTTTTTCAGTGAATGAAAGATAGCTTACCATAAATCAATATACACGTAATGTGAAGACATTTTTCGATAATCGCTGCGGATCTAACGTTCAACCTCTGGCTTGCAGTCAAATCAATGTAAAAAGTGTGTTCAAATCTACAGTTGGGAGTATTTCTTTCTCAATTCATCAGAATATTGTAGTATGACGTCACAAACAAATCTCTATGTATCCATTGCGGATCGTTTGTGTGTAACCACGAAATAATATCCATTAAAAACCTCACATGTGAACGGACGCTCAAAATGCAACCAAATTCAAGTTCATTATACACATGAATGTTCAACTACTAACTATTAACTAATTATTCATTAATAGTTCTCCAATCTACCATTGAATCGCAAGCACCGGCAACACTGGTCGGAAATCCCGCCCGTCCGACAATTTTCAGTATGCCAATGTACGGGTGGGCAACTTTGGCGATATATGATTATGTATTTATATCTGCGTGTATATTGAAATATTCCTATTATTAATCTGGAAATTTACATTATGCGTAAATGCAAATAATACAGGAAAGTACCGTTGACATTTTTTGTTCTGCTGATGTCCAGTCGAATGAAAAACTGTTTGATAACGTCAAATATTAAGTTTTGTGGTGCGGAAAAATACCTACTCTTAAATTGAAATCATTATCTGATCCAGACGTGTGATTTGATGAAACGAAATCGAACAGTTTTTATATATGAATTATATCGTTCTGTGTTTCCCATTTCATGCTAATATGTTAGGGGGAGGTAAAACTGCCCCTTGCCCACTTAGTACGCTTCGGGCGGGTTAACTCGATCAGACCTTCTTCACGAATTCAGTTCCATCTGATTGCCTGCATTTAAGGGGAAAATCGAGACTTTAATTGTCAATTAGTGTATTTTAAGAGCATAGAGATGTAACTGAGAAGGTAGCTGTGGCGAGCTGGCATAAATTCACAACAGTTGATAGTTGATTATTTTTATTGGTTTATCTATAGCGCGAGAACACGAGTGTTCACTGAATGGACATGTAGAGCGATGATTGCGACTGATTCAGCGTCTGCGTGGGTAAACCCGATCCGACTATTGCGGATTCCTTAAAGGAGAGAAGGGTTTGGGGTTTGTCACAACAAACCCATTTAATTGGACCGGATTTCCAAAAAAAAAGCATATTGAAATAACTCCGAGGTCTGGATATGCATCTTGTCGTTATTGGGAATCGATGGTTGTTATTGGGTTTTTGAATTGAAAGCTCTGACAATGTTATATAAAAACGAATAATTTCGACTGAATATTCTCCGGATAAAGAAATCGGACGGAAAAGAACGATTCTCTACTATACTTTTCTTTTCGATGGATATCTCAGACATGTTGAGATATAAAATGATAATGTTGTTAATTAGAAATATGGCGAGCTCTAACAGTAAAGTGTTTTGGAGTTATAACAGCTCTCATTGCTAAGCGATTATCACAAAGCCGGGTTCGATCCCCACCGCCATCACGGAGCTAAAGTGGTTCGGAATCCACTTTTTAAGCTGTAGGTCCCGGGTCTCCCTTGCTTGGACAAGCTCTGCTTTTGAGGGGTTTTCCACTAAAACCTGGGAGATTCGTAATAACAAATTTTAACAAAAAAAAATATGTGTGATGTTTTAATGCGATCATCAAAGCATGAATTCCATAGAGGAATGAAAATTTTATTGTACTTCCAAGAGACATAGAATTGAAAAATTGTGAGGAGTTCCAGAAGCATATACGAGATTTTTGTAAATGAAGATCGTTAGCTGTTGAAATATTTGTAGAATTATTGTATAAAAATTGCTTTCAGCAAAATTTGATGACTTTCAGTAAGTTCAGCTCATTCCCAACTTGACAAGATTTGAGAGGATCACTAGGTAAATAGAGCTTCTTTCTAATTTCCAGATCTTATTTTCTGTGGCAATTAATATAATATAATGATAATATTCACAAAGTGTAATCAAAAATCGAAATATTTGCGGCTAACAGCGGAATATTCACAGCTCTGCCTGCCTGCCTTCCTGCCCGCCCTCCAAAACGGCTGCCCGCTCGCCCGACCGCCTCGTCGTCTGGCAACATCCTCCATTATTATAAATCGCCTTAATAATCTCGTTAAATTAATAACTATTATTCAACCATGTACGTGGTTCCTTAAAAAATATATTTCATAACAATGTAAAAATTTAACAAATTTAACTGAAATCGCTGAATCTTAAAGATAACAACATATGTGTAAATGAAAAATCGGTACTTTCAATAACAAAAAAGCATTTTATTTAGTATTTCTCATTATGAGTTTCCATTTCAGAGGTTGATATCACGATTGATGTTTCATCAGCAATAGTTGAAAATAACGAAACATCACAAGTAACAATTTAAAAATTTGGAAAAAGATTCCAAATAGAGAAAAAAGTAGATTATTATTTCTCCACAACCTTCACAGAATTTCCCAATTCTGAAATCATTTTTGATAACAGAACGGTAACATTCCCGCCGCTCTTGATATTGAATACATATTCTGACATTGTTGTAGCAATAAAACGTTAGCCTTGACTGACATCATAGTGACAAGATGTGAAATGAAATGTCAAAATAATCTTTCGTTTGATTTCCATTCGATTATATGTGAAATTTGTGGTTGTGGAGAAAGCACAGTCTGTTACTAGTTTAGAATGAAAATTCGTTATGCTCGTGGTTCCTCGCACTCGCTTTCATTCTAATCTTGTTACAGAATGTACTATTCCAAACGCGGGTTTCGAGTTCAGAACAAAGAAAACGTGGATTCAGAAGCCAGCAATGCTTTTTACGAGGTCTAGTCAGCTCTGTTCATGGAAAGGGATAAAAACTAATACTTTTTTCCGACTTCTTTCCCAATTCCTCTCCATAACTGACTGGTCCATAGTATAATGTAAGCACACACTCATATTTTTCATTTTCAGTTTATATTTTTGTACAAAATTTCAGTAAAATATAGTTTTTGTGGATTTGTTTTGCAATATATTACATAATACATAAATAACTATTGTAACAGTAAGAAATCTATTATTCAACAATGAGCTTATCAAGTAAGAAACTAGATGTCCATACCAGAATGCTTACTTCAATATAATATAGGAATATATTTGGGTGAAAAATCCATCAGAAAACAACAACTTTTCTGGCCAATACCACGACGAACGTTGAATTACATCCAATTGATTTCCGTACAGAGTTTCTACAAGGCTTTCTCCGCTATGGTTCCATGGAAAATGTTAATTGAAGCATTTGGACCACCTATAGATCGATTTCTGGGTTCTTGCCCTCATCAGTAAAGGGCAGGTCTCAGCAAACAATAGCTAATGTCTGCAACAAATGGTCCAATTATCAATCCATGTCAAGGCAAAAGCTGTAGATCGGTGTTAACCAAACCACGAGCGCCATCTCAGCCTCAGCCCAACTAAATTGACCTAAATATTTTCCTATATTGTATAATCTCTCCGAGTAATAAAGACATAGAGATGCCTTGCATAACATAATAATACACCATAATACAAACGAAGAATGACAGCTTGATCCGAATGAAATGAGCGGGCATACACGTACCTACCCGAATGAATACGAACTTAACTTGTATAAGGCCCTCGCTTGTAAACAAACAAAGTTATGTTGACTTCAAGGCAAGGATGGAGAAGGCATCTCTATGGTCTTTTATTACTCTGAGTATATCCTATATTGTAATTTGATTAAATATTATTCAAACATTACAATCAAATAACTCACCCTCGTGAATAATATAAAAATTCTACATGGCAGCAAAATTAACACACTCAAGAGTATATGAAGCTTATATCTCTTCATTTTCAACAACGATTTGTTCAACGCCACCCAAAAATATTCGTTGTAAAAAAGTGGTCGAATTTAATTGATCCAGTAAATATTCATTGCAGTCGTGAATTAGGATATAGATAGCTCTTCCACGTTTAATCACGGAAATGATAACAACTCTCGATGTTTCAGTAAATGTTAGTCCTGATAGTTTGTCGCCGTCTTACAGAACAATACAGAGTGGTCCAACGAAAAGTATGCACCTAGCTTTTCTCCTTTTTTTGGAATTCATAGCAAATATACTCGGACACGTGAAGTGTGCCTTTGAGGGGGACACATTTTAGATATATTTTGCAACTTGTGTCTTTAACCCCCTAGCGAGGGGGTGTTACAACCCCTTAAATTTTAAATGGAACGTGGGGTCGAGTGATATATCATTTGAACGGGCATAAAATTATCTTTCCAATTTACCCTATTTGTTGAAATTTACTGAAATAGTTAATGCGAAAACGGCTTTAAGAACATTAACCCGATAATTTTGGTATTATTGAAAAATACAAATCAGTTTTGGTGACTAGGAATCAGGATAACGACAATCATTTCTAAATTACTTCATTTTACCGAAAGCAACATTTCAATGATAATTTTTTGTTATCACAACTAAATTCCCCATTTATCGTTTGCGTGATTTCGTCGAAAACGACTGCAGATAAGTGTAAGAAAAAAACTGCAGATATGTGTAACATTTGTTTTACAGATGAGTGTACATTTTATTTGAATGGAGCTTTGAATAGGCATAATTGCCGTTACTGGGATGACAGTAACCCATATTTATTCCGTGAGGTTCATTCCCATGTCCCTCAAAAAATAAACGTCTGGTGTGGCATATTAGGAAGTCATATCATAGGATCACTTTTCATTCCTGGAAATTTAAATGGTGAAATCTACCTAAACATGCTTGAAGACGCAATTGATCCTTCCATCACACAAATAATGGAAGATGACCAAAATCATAATGCTGATCAGCTTCATTTCCAGCAAGATGGAGCACCTCCGCACTATTTTGTTCCTGTACGAGAATTTTTAGATAACCGGTTCCCCGGACAGTGGATTGGCAGGAGAGGCCCAATGGAATGGCCTGCCAGGTCACCTGATTTATCGCCTTTGGACTTTTCTCTATGGAGACACTTGAAAAATAAATGTTTTGCTACGAAGCCCGAGTCCATAGAAGATATTCGCCAACGGATTATAGCAGAGTGCAGAAGCATAACACCTGATATGCTACAAAATGTTAGACATAGATTTGAACAAAATCTTTATTATTGTATGGAAGCAAATGGGTCACAATTTGAACACTTGTTGAAGTAACATTTCAATAAATCCATTTTAACAGCTTGTTTTTTTTTTACAAAGCACTATTACAAGTAACAAATACTACTTGTGTATGTTTTAATTCCTAGTAACCAAAACTTATTTGTATTTTTCATTAATATCAACATTATCGGTTTCATGTTCTTAAAGCCGTTTTCGCATTAACTGCTTCATTAAATTTCAACAAATAGAGTGTCATTGGGAAGGTAATTTTGCGCCCGTTCAAATGATATATCAGTCGACCCCACGTTCCATTTAAAATTTTAGGGTTGTGACACCCCGTCGCTGGGGGGTTAAAGGCACAAGTTGCAAAATATATCTGAAATGTGTCCCCCTCAAAAGCAAATTCCACGTGTCCGAGCATTTTTTGCTTGCAATTCCACAAAAATGATAAAAGCTAGGTGCATACTTTTCGTTGGACCACTCTGTATATTTTCTTGCGATAAACTCTCCCTACGGAAGACACAGCTAGTAAAATAGGTAATACTCGATGTAAATCAATTGGACTGTCGCACCGGACAAATAATCTGTCTTAAACTCCACGTGTCCGAGCATTTTTGCTTGCAATTCCACAAAAATGATAAAAGCTAGGTGCATACTTTTCGTTGGACCACTCTGTATATTTTCTTGCGATAAACTCTCCCTACGGAAGACACAGCTAGTAAAATAGGTAATACTCGATGTAAATCAATTGGACTGTCGCACCGGACAAATAATCTGTCTTAAACTCCACGTGTCCGAGCATTTTTGCTTGCAATTCCACAAAAATGATAAAAGCTAGGTGCATACTTTTCGTTGGACTACTCTGTATATTTTCTTCCGATAAACTCTCCCTACGGAAGACACAGCTAGTAAAATAGGTAATACTCGATGTAAATCAATTGGACTGTCGCACCGGACAAATAATCTGTCTTATTTGTCAGGATGATGTGGAAATGAGGGTCTGTGGAAAAAGAAAGATTGACCGAACGGAAACTTGGGGGTTTGACTTCTGTTCCCGAAACGACAGCTATTTGCCTGTTACAAAGTGCCGAACTATTTATTTTGCAAGGTTTCCAATAAAATGCAGGACTCGACGATGAGAACGGACAGCCAACAATTCTTGCCGAGAGATAGATTGGTCGGTATCTGTTTATATCCCTCATTTTGCAGTATGTTCTGTAGGTATCCAGAAAACACATCCAATAATTATTTTGTGTATATGCCTGTTTTATATGAATATGGAATGCAATTTGATATGAAAAAAAATATCCTGTTTATTAAAGTGCATATGGACAAAAACTCCTTCCCTTGGGGGTTGCTTTTCTTGGTCCTTAATATTAACTACCTGTTTGATAAAGGATAATTTTGAAATCAACCTATTTTAGTGTTGTTTCACATGAGTAAACCTAGTATTCTTCTAATGATAGTTGAATTATCTGATCTTCAACTGAAAATTTGACACCTCACTTCTTCAGCCAATCAAAAAATTGGTTTTTATTTAATTGCCATGGCAACCCAAAAAATTTCCGGAAATTTTTATCCTCCTGGGTATACCCTGGGCGAAATTAATAAGTGAAAATTTTTCTGTCAAATATTTGACATGTGATAGTTCACATTTTGCTTTTATGTACAAATGGAATGTTATTTTTCATATGAAAGGAGATAATATTTCATAATTATATATTCACTAAATATTTCGAATGTGTCTGAAAATATTTTGAGAACTTGCATTTCAACGATGAATAGGTCCATCGGTAAAAAATGTATATCAATCAAATCTATCTATGCTTGACTTGATGAACTTAATATTTGAAACAATTTCATTCAACTTATCTTTTCGTGAATACTCGGCTGAAATTTGCAAGAATTCCTTTCCACATCACTTCCCAATAGACAATCCGCATGGACCAGTCAAAACTATTTTAGTTCTGCGTGATGTGCAATGTAATTTTAGGTTGAAAATGTCGCAAAATGAATTTTCCTTTCTCACATACAAACACCGCCACTAATACCAACGCGTAACTGTCATTATTTCAACAAAAACCATTCATGGCCCACTGATGTTACAACTTGTTTTCTCTCAGAATAATCTACAAGTCAGTTGAATTAACCATTAATTTAATATATTTTGATGTGAAATTTTCTTACCGAATCCCCCGCGTGCTTGAATTAATTGCTGGAAATTTATCTCGTACATGAATTTTTTAAGAAAATCACCCTCGTCGCTGCGCGACTCGCGTAATTTTCAAAAAATTCATGTACTCGAAAAATTTCCGGCAATAATTCAAGCACTAGGGAGATTATAAATGAAAACTTTTCGAAAACCCACAAAAAAAGGACGGCCACCCTACTTTAAATAATTCCTTGCCGAACGCGGCAGTCATACATCATTATAGCATTTAATTATAATAAAGACACTTACACGGAACATATTTGCGGTTACAGCATAGTGGTTACCAGACAGGTGTTTTATAATGCCATTAGCGACCCGAAATATCAGATAGTGAATCTTCACGGCGTTCAAGTCCGTATTTCCGGTCCACACGGCTACTTCCTATCGCCACCATATCTTAATGGCCACTCGAAATGACTCGCTTTTCAACTAAAGGTGCACTCTTGCCGTTATAAAGAATCCTAGTCAATAAATCATCGGGGGCACTGACACTATAGAACCAACTGTTTCTTCTTTTTTTCGAGTAATTTTCAGTACAAGTGGAAATTGGGCGCACGTTTTAGACTCTCTGTCTAGTTTTGGTAAAGAAACGTGGAAACCATGAAATCTATCATACAACTCGAAAGAAGTAAAATTCAGGCAAAGAAAAAATTGCATCGGAGAGTACGCACATCATAATTATATTACTGAACAATTGTGATATCCAATGATGATTTTTCCACTGCTAGGACATACAGCTTGGAAAATCTAGCAATGAATGTGATATCAGCCGGGTCACAGGGGGGGCAAAATGAGCACTTGAAAAACTCCCGTAACCGGTTATGTTCAAAAATTGAGAAAATGGACTTGGAATGATGATCAAGCTCTGTAACTTTCGGTAGCACATCTTCAAGGACAAAGAACAGCAACCCCTCCAAGGGAAAAAGTTTTCGTCCATATGCACTTTCATACACACGATTTTTTATTCATATCAAAGTCGAGGAATTAATCATAAAAAAGGCCATAATTGAAATTTGGTTAGGGCCAGGACTGGAAAAAAAATTTGAAATTTTTTCTCCCGAAAATGTCTTAGGTGAAAAATTAGCCGGTCTCCTATATTCTTACTTTTTAGTTCATTGGTTTCAATTTGGCCCTTAGATAACTGAAATCGCGGTAAACGGAATGTTTAGCAGGGCCGGGTCACAGGGGGGACAAAAATGAGCACTTGGAAAAACTCGCGGGACCGGCTGTGTTAAAAAATTGGAAAAACGGACTTGGAATGATGATCAAGTTTTGTAACTTTAGGTAGCACTTCTTCAAGGACAAAGGAAAGCAACCCTCCAAGGGAAAGAGTTTTCGTACATATGCACTTTTATACACAGGATTATTTTTCATATCAAAGTCGAGGAATTAATCATAAAAAGGGCCATAATTGAAATTTGATTAGGGCCAGGGCTGGAAAAAAATGTTTGAAATTTTTTCTCCCGAAAATGTCTTAGGTGAAAAATTAGCCGGTCTCCTATATTCTCACTTTTTAGTTCATTGTTTTCAATTTGGCCCATAGATAGCTGAAATCGCGGTGAACAGAATTTTCAACAGGGCTGGGTCACAAAAAATTTTTGAAAATTTTTCTCCCGAAAATATCTTGGGTGAAAAATTAGCCGGTCTCCTATACTCTCACTTTTTAGTTCATTGGTTTCAATTTGGCCCTTAGATACCTGAAATCGCAGTAAACAGAATTTTTAGCAGGGCCGGGTCACAGGGGGGACAAAAATGAGCACTTGAAAAACTCGCGGGACCGGCTATGTAGGACTTGGAATGATCAAGCTCTGAAACTATAGGTTCCACTTCTTCAAGGACAAAGAAAAGGAACCACCCAAGGGAAGGAATTTTCGTCCTTATTAGCCGGTCTCCTATATTCTCACTTTTTAGTTCATTGGTTTCAATTTGGCACGTAGATAGCTGAAATTGCGGTGAACGGAATTTTTAGCAGGGCCGGGTCACAGGGGGGGGCAAAAAGGAGCACTTGGAAAACTCGCGGACCGGCTATGTCAAAATATGGAAAGATGGACTTGGAATGATGATCAAGCTCTAAAACTTTAGGTAGCACTTCTTTAACTGAAAAATATATACATGTGAAAAAATCATTATTATTTCCATGGTCATTCTGTTTCTTTGATTCCAAAGAAAAATGAAATATTGCAGTGTTCAAAGAACATTTTAGGAACCATGGTTAATACAAAGCTTTTACTTATACCATTTGTTGAAAAACAGAGCCCTGGACTCGACAAAATTGCTACGGTGCATCGACTGATAATATCTCAGAACATCATCGGCAACGATGATATCTATGGAAATACAGACAAATCTCCTACTTTTGTGCGATGTTCCAGATAAATAAGTGAGCTTGTGCATGAGGCATCATCAACAAGCGAAATTGTTTTGTTTTTTTGTTCTGTTTGCTGTGTTGGTTAATATGCGGTTAGAGTGAGCCATCCAATTTTCTAATTTGTTTTTGGAACTTACGTATTTCGATCCCCTTTACAAAAAATCCAAATGGAGTTTTGGCGGTATAGAGCGGACATGGGATATTTTTTTCTTAATTTCGAGTTATGACTCGAAATTAGTGTTCATTTCGAGTTACAATTCAAAATTAGCCTAATTTCGAGTAACAACTGATATATGAAAGTAGGCCGTATTGAGATTTGTGTTCAACAATTTTAGCCGGAGAGTATCAAATAAATGAAATAGTAAAATCGACAACGTCGAAGTAGCCTTTTCTCCAAATATTTCAACCATGTGGAAAATATGAGGCAAATATCTGATAAAAAAAAACAACTACTTCCTTGGCTAATACCACGACGGACATTGAACTACATCTGACAGATAATTGTGCAACCTTCTTCCAAGAAGACCCAATTTCAAATACTTATACTTATACTTACTTGAAATTTTAGGAATGCCGTCTGTAGAATTCCTTAAAAGTTAGTATTAATATAAGGCGCGAGCGATGGATTCGGCTTGTGTTAAGATAAATCTAACGACCCGAGTGATTACATATATGCTCTTCTCCATATTTTCGTATTTTTTTTATTTCAGCAAATGGCAGGTAAATTAGTTGATGTTTTTTTTGCTTTTTCCCTTATTTATTTGAGATTTTCTACAGAAAAAAAATGGTTTCTGAAACTGAACAGCAGTTGTTGAAATGGTTTGAAAAGCTTTCAGATAATGAATGTGCCGGAGCCATTGATTCAAATTCTGACAACATTGAGAGAACAGTTTGTTAGCAGTAAAGAAATTTTCTTAAATGTTAACAAATTATGCTTTTGAATATGGCCAAACTAATGTAATTTTACTACTAATAAATGATTTTAAATAAATCAGTTGTTTGATACAAACCTAATATTTATTATCTCAAAGAAACATATTACTTCAATATTAACTAATATTTGTTTTTATTTACTAGTTGAAGTTCACTATAGAAATGAATTTATTAACAATAAAATAATATCACTTTGACTGCATTGCTGAAAATATTTTAGATCGATAGACAAAGAGCAACTACTTGAGAAACCAAATTTTCGGAATGATCCTATGTCCCGTTCTACGTAAACGTCTAAGGTACCATCGACCGTGACCCACCCTGTATATATATATCTCACAGTAACTTAAATATAAATATATGTGTTATATATATATTATATCCACTAAGAATGTATGATTTGAATGTAAACCAATTTATTATTATTCGATGTTCAACCATATCAAGATCATTCATTTCATTGTTATTGGCGAAATAATCATCATTTTTTTCGGCGTGAAAGTGTACTAAGTGAACTGAACCCACGCACGAATGTGTATATGGATTGGAGCCACAGGTGAATGTGAATGTTTGTGCGGGTGACGCAAGGGTGCTCCTACCCTACTAGTGCCGCGGTGATGGAAGGATTGCTGAGGGATTGGAACCTTCACGAATACATTACACGATTTCAAGGTAATCACCATTCAAAGCTATATTTCTGTGCAATTATTTCCATAATTGAAATCATTGTATTATTAGAAGAGGCAGCCGGCCATTTTGGCAGCATTGAACTGGGTTAGGTTGGTCTAGGCCAGGTCAGGGAACTACTATAAAAAACTATAAAAAAATAGGTCATTACTGGCCGGTCTTTAATGTGAATGGAGTTTTATCCTATTTGGACATAATCAAATAATTCAGTTTGATAATAATATAAAGGACGGATAACATCAGTTTCACAGAAATATAAGTGATATATAAACATAGAATGTTGTAACTTGGAGGTTGTAAACGACATGGTAACTAGATTACTTTGGTTTTCGTTGCTTGTATCTGCAATCGTCCTTAAGACAATGAATAATACAATATATCATAATACATCAGACTTCAAATCAGTAATCAGCAGTCCAAAATGACATTGTAATCATGATAACGATCGCATTCCGACATTGTTTAAAATAAATGAACATTCATCTTACTGTCAAATTCTCCTTTTAGTTTTTTTTTCGAAAGTTATAGTATACCATAAAAAATCACATGTTATAGACGGTGATAGATGAAAATGAGATATTTTGCGAAAACATATTTCAAATTACTTTCTATCCATGATTCAGGGTTGTCAAATTCCAACAAGAAAACAGTGAAACCTCGAATTTTTCCAGAAAAAACATTTAATTTTTGAACCAAAATATAAGATATTTGTGTAGAACGTTCTATACCTGAAATACACATTGTTACGTTGAGAAGAGTAAGTACTTTGAGCACACCACCGAAGATAACTGCCCCAGGTGCAGTTGAAACGTTTGGAGATTTCAACCAAAGTAGACCCCTGCATTGCGAGTGGTAACCTAGCAACCTATGTAGTTCGGAGAGCTCAGCAAACATCACTGACCAGTAGGATGAAAGAATACAGAGAAAAGAACAAAATCGCTGAGAGAAACAATAGTTGGAAGCACGAAAGAGAAGAAGATTGTGAGCAAACGCGGAAAAAGGAAATGGAAGAAAGAGCTAAGGAGAGACTAATTGACAGCTACAGAAAAACGATGGAAGAAGAAGATAAAGCTAGATAGAAACAAATTGAAGAGGAACGCTGGCGCAAGTTAGAGGAACAATGGGAAAAAGCTAAACATTTCAGTGAGGACTTGCGTCGGCAAGTTTTACAGAAGGATGACAAAAGATGTCGCAAGATACAAAAACAGCACGACCGGTTGCAACAAATTTCACAGGAACAAGAAAACGATGTGTTGAAGAGAATCTGAAGTACAGGGCCGGCTTCTAGAAACTCAGCACCAGAGAGTCGTGAAGAAAACCAGGAGAGCAGGATCGGCTTTTGAAATAAACTCTCATAAAGAGAAAGATGAAAGGCATCTGAGAGAGTAGCTCGAGCGGTAGAACGCGGTCACGATATCTGAAGCACAGCAACGCAGGGTGAGGCTGTGGTTTGGATGGGTGACGAACGACCTCCTTTAGAGATCTATTCTTCTCGTCTCGTACTAAGAGTCGCAGGTTTGAAGGTAAGATCTTGTTAATCTTCAGCTCGCATACGTTTCAACAGGACCGGCTGGCTTCTGCAAACAAACCGAGTAGTCCTCAGTCGCCGAACATGTATTGTCCGACGAAGAACACAGGATCCTATTCGAAAACACCGAGAGACTAGTAACGTCGAATCATCATGTATGAGAATGTATTCAGAAGCCATTAAAATTTACGAACACCAGGAAAACTTCAATAGAAAGGCAGAGAGAACACGGCACTGAAAGGCGACAAAAGAAGCCATTTCACCCAAATCAAGCGGAAAGTACGCGCGACCTACCATCGCAGAAAACAGCGCCAAAACAGCATTATAAATGACGGGCCAGGAACGGGAACTTCAGTTTCAGTTGATACTTCAAGAAGAGTATTTCGACCACGCCACTGAAGATGACTACCACAGTTGCAGTTGCAGTTTCAATATCATTTTATGATCTTTCGTGAATGACGGTCTATTTTTTCAAAAATGCAAAACTTCCGCCACTCAGACACTAAGTAACTATTAAATCAGCAAGGATTTTTTGATGGCCACCAAATAAGTTTGAAGCGTCACGCCGAAAATAATGTATTCTTTTTCCAATAAATATACGACTTTATACCAGCAATTATAAGCGGCAACAAAAATATCATCAGCGTAACCGAAGAAATGAACTCACTCGGTATGAAACAGGTGTTTGTCACTGATGAACCTGCATGTTATCTGGTATCTATCTTTGCTGTTAGTAGCGTATTTTATGAAGACCGTGAAAAACACCTGCCCTAGCTACGGCTGCGGCACGGATATTTTGTGTAAACCACCGATCACGTGAAGGATTATCGCCGGATGTTTACTCGTTAACTAATTTGTTAAAAACATGTTCAAATAGTTTGGATCACATTGTAGTCTAGCAATAGATACATTTGCAGACACCACCTGCACAAAAAAGGCTTCAAAATGATCTTCATGGTTAGTGGAACATCTGAGATTCGGAGAAAATTATTCAAGAACGTAACGAACGGTTTGCAATTGAGACAAAGTTTGAGAACAGTTGAGTTGCCCTACAGTTCGATTTTTTGTACCAAGCTATAAGCTACTATAAGCTTATAGCTCTTGAGAATGCTAACTTTGTTGGCGAAACGCGCGTCGAGTGAAAGTGACAAAATTATGGTGTTTTTGGGTAGCTTCCACTTCTTGAACTGTATTCACACCAAAGGTTCCAAATATTGTTTTCGCTTCAGAAATTTCATCGATGTTCTGACTGTACCACTAGTGATAATTCTCCGGTGTTTTGAATACTTTCTTAAAGAATCCAAGTGAATAAGGCAAACTAGCCAAATTAATAATTAATTCAATTCCTTTTTGAAAGAAAACTGTAATGACTTTCAACTGACAATATATCAATTCTCTATATAAAATTGTTTTATAAACAACATCAAAACAAAAAGAGTGTATATGGATACATAGCCTTCCTTTTCTTCAATTAGATTGAGGTAGTTTCAAAATGTCACTGATCAGAATTTCATCTGTTCATAAATGAAAAAAATTTGAAATTTGAAAAGTATGTTGTTATTTCATTTCATAATCTTTTTATTTATCGACAGATTTCGAGGAAATTCTGATTAGATATAATTCTAAACATCCTAAACATAGTAGTGTAGCCAGAATTTTGATAAAATATTTTTAGTTCGGGGTTCATTTTGAAGAAAGTACTAATGGATAAACTAGGCTCTTGAAAGCCTATTACTTTGGCAATAAAGTTCAGCAATAATTTTTTATATTTTTTTATTTTTTTAGGAACGAAGTAGATAACAGAATTGAGCAAAATAAGTATTTTTTTTTTGGGAGTCTAGCACTGGTAATAATTTTTCACGTTTCCAGGAACGTTATGGCCCAGACAATAATTCATAACTTCCTCATTATGAATTCTGCTAATTTAATATTTCAGTATAACAATCACAATCAGTTGACAAACTACACATTCGGAATACATTTTCCGGGCGTCCAGGGCCGGCTTCACTCCAGCAATAAATCTTAACTTCCTTATTAGGAACTCTGCCAGTTTAATATTCCAGGTTTACAATCAGGATCGGTTGAGAAAAGAATCCACATGTTCAGAATAATTTTTCCAAGCGTCCAGGGCCGGCTTCACTCCAGCAATAAATCTTAACTTCCTTATTAGGAACTATGCCAGTTTCATATGTCAGCATAACGAAGAGAATCCTTTAAGAATATAATTCATATGTTCAGAATAATTTTTCCGGGCGTCCAGGGCCGGCTTCTCTCCAGCAATAAATCTTAACTTCCTTATTAGGAACTCTGCCAGTTTCATATGTCAGGGTAATAATCAGAATCGGTTGATAAAAGAATCTCTATGTTCAAAATTATTTTTCCGGGCGTCCAGGGCCGGCTTTACTCCAGCAATAAATCTTAACTTCCTTATTAGGAAGATAAAAATTCGGAAATTTACTATTATTATCTTATACAGTAACCCTCAGTTATGAAACTTCATGGGTGTCCGCGGCTGATTTATTCATTTATCTACAGTTCATTTACACAAATTCTCAACTTTATAAAAAATACCAGGACGCACTTTGAAGAACGAAAAATAGCTTGTGAATTTCGATAATTGAAAAATTAAATGAGGACGAACCTTTATCATTTCGTTGAAAATTTTCGAATCATTTTGGAGAACAAAACAACAATTGCTCAAAGTGTGTGCGTTCTTACCTGGGTTATTAATATTTATCAACTCTTCCTTCCAAATAAACACTAAAAGAAAAATATGGACTGACGAACTAAGCGTTTCAGCCGAAAGTGGTGTGTAGGATTCTACTTTTTTCCCTACTTTTCATGTTCATTAATATTCATGTTCAGCCTAAATGACCTAAATATCCCTATTTTTGTCGTCAAAGATTAACGAACAAAAAAATTGAATAAATGATCCCGGATTGCTCTGAACTTTCACATGTGCGTTTCCATATGATAGACTAGCATCATTCTGGTGGCTAGTTCCTCACAAAACAAGGTGGTGAAATTGTTTCAAGGTATCAATTTATAAAGCGAAACCATTCATTTGAGAAAAACAGTTTCTATTATTTTTTCAAACTTTTTCCGTTCAGTTATTCAATATAGTCAGTTAAAAAATCTCTATTGTTGCTATAGTGATTTCCATAGCAACAAAGATTATCACCACTTGGTAATTAAGTACTGTTGAATATTTTTCGTGCATATTCAAAAAGCTTTACTATTCATGGAAATTAGGAAAATTTACCTTGTAGAAAAACATTGTCTACATTTTTTCTACAAGAATGATTTCAAAAACAAAGAAGAAAGAGATCAAAAATAACAATGAAAAACAAGTATTAGTTCGAACTAATGTTTCCCGTTCAAAATAATATTAGTGCATATTCTTCAAGACTGACTCTGTTTATTCTCTTACACTCAAATTATGCTCTTGAGATCTTCATTATTTGCAAGGACTCTCACGTAAATACGTTCTTTAAGATAGGGACAGCAAAAAAAAGTTCAATCAGGTAATATCTGGCGACCTAGCAGGCCATTAAACTCAGATAGGCACTCTTCATCATCATTCACAAAACTCTTTCGAGATAAAAGTTGCGGCAGTACATTATTGATACTGAATCCTGAAAAAAAAATTTCAACAAACTGAAAGCTGGAAATCCTGCTTTGTAATTTATTACTTCACAGCTAGATTTGACCAATTGTTCTCAGAAGTACGGATATAATCATATATGCAGACATTTTAGTAGTTTTGGTTTATTTTACATATTATGCTTTTGAATCATGGCTTTTTACTCCTTTTAAATTTCAGTTTGATATGTGACAAATCAGAGATTGTTTCTCTTAGCAGATCATCGAATTAATTGATAAACGGTTTTCTCTCTAAAGATTTCGTCTTTAGTGCTATAATCATCATTAGGTCTATTATTTTTAAAAAGATCCGAGTTTATTTCATAGCACGCATTTCTCAATTCTCAATTGTCCATGTGCATTTCGTTATATCAGAACATAAAAATGATAGCATTCTCTTTTTTTTTGCCTCTCTTGGTATATTGCATACTCGAAGGTGTCAACGCTAACAATGCCGAATTCCTTATCATAACTGATTTTTATCACACCAAAATTCGAGTAACATGAATATAGTTTGGAATTTTAAAATCGTTATAAGGAAATAAGCAGTCTCATTCGCCTAGACAAAGTATTTGAATAAACATTCACCTTGACATGCATTCGAATTTGCATGATGAATATTCATCAATGCCACGAAACCACGTTCTTGAAGAATTGAAGAATAAACTACGAATGAAAACAAAGTTAACATATCTGTGATTCCTGAGGATATTTTTTCGGGTTTTTCATACAGGGGGATTCCTTTGTGTACAAATAGTCTAAAATAGTTGAGGAAGTAATACAACGAAGTTACAGAGATAAAGATAACTTAAATTCACTATGTTGGTAAGTACTCAAGATTAGTACAGGAGAAATCAGACGGTTTGCTGTTGGGATAACAGTATAAGTATTACTACACCAAAGGTTCCAAACAGTGCAGTGCGAGTAGGTATTCGAAATTGTAAATAACGATTTTCACTAGTTATTTGAAAGAATGTTTTGCCAATATATAGATTCGAAGAGGCTGAATTTCACCATGCACTTGGTTGTGTAAATACTAATTAAGTGAGCAAATATGGGAATAATGTGAATTGGAAACATGTTAAGCTTCGTACAGACCTGAACATTACGCCGAACAACAAACAGAACAACGAACCGAATGTCAAACAGTACGGCGTATGGACGTATTCGATTTCAACGAGCAGAACAAACAAACGGAACGTTTGAGTTTTTCCCAGAATTGTTTCAGTAGTTCACCGTTTGAAATGGGAAAAAGTAGCAGTAGTGTATATTTATATAGTGTGGAAAATTTTCTCCCAAGCGTTTTGCTTTTTCATTATGCTGTGGATGATTTGTTTTTCACAACAACTATGTTTGATAAACATTAAATAATTATTTCCAGAAATATTTCTTGTGTCCGCGCAATCGTGTAGACACATCAAACACTCAAACTAAAAGATTCACTGGATCAGCAATAGTCTGTTCGCCGTTTTGTTTTGACCCGTCCAAACCTGCGAACGCATTCGCGAGCATTTTCTTTGATGTCGGAGAGAAAACCGACAAGTGATGAAAACGCCAAACGGCCCCCGTATTTGTGGAACTGTTTGCGAACGCGTTCGTAGCATTGGTGTTCTGTTCGCCGTTCGGTTCGTTGTTCTGTTTGTTGTTCGTCTAAAACCCCCCATACACGCTCAAGTATGCTCAGCTCGAAGAAATGACTTCGAACCCAACTTTGAACCGAGCAGGCTCGACGGTTTCCACACATGTACACACCAAACATGCCAACTTCGGTCACAAATTTGAAGCACGAGCCTAACTGCTGTAGCAATGACTATTCCACTCATGCTAAAATACGCGTTTTTGATTGGTGGAAATTTTCATATTGATAATTGAAAACAGCATGTTTCGAGTTCGGCACTTGTTTTATAAAACAAACTTACCCCACCAGCATGTTGGTATAATAGTCCAACCAATATAACAAAAATAAAGCCTGTTTTGCAAATTAATTCTAATAGTAAGCGACTTGCGACTTGCGCCATGACTTCGGGGATACTTTATAAATAATTAAAATCCAAATTGCAACTCAAAATTTTTTTTGTGCAATTGTTTAAACAATGATTATTAAAAAAAAGGTCCTTTTTTTGGTTTTTTGTAAATATCTCAAAAGGTACTGGACGAATGGCTTTACTTATACAAGACCGTTTGTAGAGAATGAAAAAACCTACAAAATGGTTTTTGGAAAATCCCGATACGACCATTTTTCGCCGAGAAAAGCCGGAAAAACTCTTGAACAAAGGCCTTTTTTCAAAAATTCGTATCTCCCTCAATTTTCAATATTAAGAAATAATTTTTCGGGAAATGGTAGCTAATATCATGTACGTTGAGCTACCGAAAGGTGGAAATTGTCGCTTCAATCGTTTTCCTACAATCGGGTTTTACGCGATTGGCTGCGGATCGGTACTCGTGCGGTGCTCATGTGCCAGGAGACACTACGCAGCACGATGCAGCCTGAACGTGAACCCAGCATCTCATGTGCTCTAGTGAATACGCAGGTCTGTACGAAGTTTTACGTGGTCAATGGTATGGCGGCAAAATGAAAACATTACCTACTATGAAGAAATAAAAAGTGTGGTAAGATGGCAAGATATCGAATAAAATAATTTGAAAAATTTCATTAGAAATTAATACTCCTGTTCTGAGTTCCGATCCATGATTTAAAAAAAGGAAAATATCAACTTTTTCGAATATTTCTTTACAAATTGAAATTGTTTTCTTCTGAAGAGCTTGGCTGCATTCTCATTACAAGTCTTTATTCAACTTGCCTGTTAGTAGTAATAAAATTTGGCAGGTGTTCATAATTACGGTAAAAATGCATTATGAAATTTTTATTGGAGAAAAATATGGCGGATATGTTTTGTGACTATGGTCCGATTCAAATCTCAATTGGGTTATTCGGAGTCGGAGATTATGATTTTTTTGGCAAAATTCATAAATTCAAAGTGGCGGCTCCAATATGGCGGACGAGTTTTGTGATTATGGTCCGATTCGATTTTGAATTGGTATGTCGGGGTTTTCGGGGTCGGATTATGAATGTTTTGTCATAATTCATCCATTCAGGATGGCGGATGAGTTTTGTAATCATGGTCTGATTCTCTTCACAATTGGTATGTGGGGGTATTTGTAGTCAAAGATCATGCATGTTTTTGAAAAAAACTCATATGATGGCGAACGAGTAAATATTCAGATAACCTTCTCATTGAGGAGCTAGATAGCTCAAAACTCATACTAACTGAAAGCACAAAATAAAATAATAAAAACAGCACTTTTTATAGACAGGGAACTAAAATAGTTATTTACCTAACAAGTGCGGAAAGTAGTACTTTTCCGCACGCGACGGCAGTTGCACGAACGACGCGGAGACATTTTCCGTAAGAGTTAGGTACAATATTTTTCCTACGAGTGTGTTTGTCCATCTTATTTATGAAAAAACAAGGTTTATAATAAACAAGTTTTTATAATAATGCTACAAAATGACTAATAAGACAGAATAGTTATTAATTATTAGTTAGTTAATTATTTAGTTAGTCCTAAATATCATCATTTTCAAAAATACAAAAATCGTGCGGAAAAGTAAGAATCGTGCGGAAAAGTAACTTTTCCGAACGATTTTAAATCGTATGGCAAAGTACAACTTTCAAAACGAAAAATCGTAGAAATCGTAGGAAAAATTTTTGTTTTGAACTGTAATTCAACTATCGGAATTACGATAAAAAGGTAAAACGGTTTGTCACATTCCATATGATAGTCAACAGCTGCTAAAATGAATACACATTTTTCCTATCAATGTGATTTTTGAGTAGTTTTAATTTCCCGCACGGCGCACCAAAATGTGTGCAAAAAAGTACTACTTCGCGCACGCTAGTAGGAAAATATGTTGTAGAGCTTTTGATACAAGTTGATTCTGTGCAAAGCCAAAGAGTTGTTACACCTGATTGAAACCACTCAGACAAATAATTATCGAAGTAAAAAAACATTCAGGAATTACACTAGACGTTCAAAAACGCAACAAATCATAACCCAACACACGCTGGAAATACTGGATAATAATTGGGCCTGCCCGGAATTGCATCATATAATTTGAGCAGATTTATGTGATGATGAACTGGCGTACGTCCACCTTTAATAACAGAAACATTTCTGCTGCTTTCGTAAAAACAGTTTCGATCTAAGAGGTGCGGAGGTTAAAGACTTACAAAAGCAATCAGTTATTTTCGAGTCTTCATAACGCAGAACCGGATCGGAAAACTTGCGGCTAGGAGTCGTGGAAAATTATATTCTTTGAAAAATTGAGAACAATCAAAATATGAACAAAATATTGAAATTCAAATTGGTATGTAGGATTTTTTTAGGCCGTAGATTTCGAATTTCTTGTCCAAATTCATAAATTAGAGATAGCGACTTCAAGATGGCGTACGAAATTTGTCCTTATGGTCCATTTTGATGCAAAGTTAGTGTGTGAGGGTTTTCGGGGTCAGAGATCATGAATTCAAGATGGCGGCACAAGATGGTGGACGAGTTTTGCGATCATGGTCAGATTCGATTCAAAACTGGTAAGAGAGGGTTTACCGCTCCAGTGATTTGAAAAAGTCAGCCCAAAACACAGACCGCTCCAGATCTCTGATGGAGATTTCTAAATGGAATTTAAATTGATATAATGATGACTACGCTGTTCGAGTATTGGGGTTAGGATTGGAATAGAATGCCAAACGCTCAGTTCACAAATCTCTAATCATCCACCAGGATTTCAGTAATAAGCAGTAATATTCACAAGGTTTTCAGTTATATGCACAAGTAAGAAATACCTGGTGAGATGTTGTCCAAATGCCTTCCAAACTCTGATGTGATCACAAAGGGTTGACAATTGGAAAGGTCACAACCTGGAAAGTATACTCATTACATGGGACTAAAACTCCAACAGGTTGTATAGATCAATCTGAATTATGAAAAAATAGTTTCTTAAACCACAAAATATACAAATATTATCTACAATGATAGTGGGCAACAAATATCAATCATTCTATTAGTAAACCGAAAATATAGGTTCCTACTCACAGGTTCCGCAATTAAATCTGCACCATATGGTTATGCAGCAAATACCTGAAGTTCTAAATAAATCTTTGCGCTGAAGATGCGAACAAATATTCAAAATATATGAATAAAACAAGAACTTCTACAAAAAAAGTACTCTCCTGAAAAACAGCATTAAAATAATATGAAACAATAATGCAAAGTCATTTGGACTGATATATAAAACAAACCAATTATAATAAAATTAAAAAAAAAATGAAGTTAGGCTAAGAAAGGTTTTGTAAATTTGGAAGAATTATCAAGGAAAAAAAATAATTTGATCTCCGTCTGATCTCCCAATACTTTCCCCCCTCCCCACACCCGTTACATTAGAATAATGTCTGGATAAATGATGTTTTGTAACTGAATTTAGGCCAAAAAAAGTTTCGTAATTTTGGAATTTATATTATGAAAAGTTGAACTGTCCAGATGCTCAGGCCTTAGTACAACTGGAAGGTCCGACACTTTCGTCCTATCCGAGGCAATATTACTATCACTACTAATCACTACTAATGCCTGGTCTCTCCTGTCACTCACAAGACTTCCAGCGTCTTGAGGTAAATGGAACAGACGGTTTAATAACTAGAGGAGAAAGAGACTGTTTGATAACTACAGGTGCCACGCTACAGAACAATGTAGCTTAGTCCAACAACTACGCCTCTGAAACTAACTCCCTCCAAGACTCGCAAAGTCTTGAGGTGGATGGAATTGACTCTTTGATTCACACAGATAATACAGGGCCAGCCAAGTAGCTTGGTAGAGCTCGAAGTTCAAACACTCTCGTCTGAGTATGGTTATAATTATTCGTAGTAATGTTTATTGGTGAAACTGGAGTTTGATAGTGAAAATTAACAGGTGGTAAGAAAGGCAAGAGCAAAATACTAGATGTTCGGGGCTGAATGCTTCAAAATGGCGGTGGGCGACATCAATACTTTGAATCCCCATTATAGGTAATCTTGGTGATATATCCAATATAAATTTGACTATCCAAGTCCACAAAAATCACCGAAGATTATTTAATTATGTCAAATCAATTAAATCCGCGGAAAAATTGCAGTTTAGGGTAGTAACTCCGATTTTGACGAATTTTTTTTGGGGGTTATTTCGTGGTCCCTGAACACTAATCTGGAGTCAGAACGCCTCGCTCTCACTTACTTTTTGTTTTACGGCTCATCATATGCCAGAAAAGGGTTATTTTCAAGATCAAATGTCTTCCACAAAAAGCAACCAATTTGTCTTTGCTTCATATTACAACAACCTAGACACATTAATTCTTGCATTTTTGACACAGTTTGCAGTATTTTCAGTATAGGGAAATGTTTAAAATTATAATTAGTTTCACTTCATAATTCATTGGTAATTGAAATGTATAACCAAAATTGTCAATGTCAAACAAAAAGAAGAGTGGCACAAAGCAGCGTTGTCAGTTTTCAATTTCCTGCACACTCTGCAATTTATATTTTTGTAGAGGTAGAAGATACCAGTAATCGGTGCCTTTTAATTATAGCGACTCTAAGCTCACACATTCAATCTTACCCAACTAACCCAACTTCGGCTGATTCAACTATAAACGTTGTTTATGATTCCATCACTTTTTAGCGTTGAAAACGTGAATGTAAATAAATGATCGCTGCAGTCGTCGTCATTAGGCTCGCTTCGCTTGCCCTTATTACATCTCGACCCAACTACACACAGATCCAGTCTTTTAAGGCAAAATAAGGAAAAACAACCTAACCCTCACACCTAACTTACCCTACCTAACATAACCTAACCTTACTTAACTAAACAAGCCTAAACTAACACGTAAATAAAAGTACTTGCTCGCTGCGCTCGCCGTCGTTGAGCTCGCTTCGCTCGCCCTTATTACGTCCAGACCTATAACTGCACAGTCAGCGAGTCAGTCAAAAATGCGTGAATTTGTTTTTCACTCGCAATTGACACACAAACTCAACCTCAGCAAGATAACCTAGCTTGCGAGTCAGTCGAAAATGCGTGAATTTGTTTTTCGCTCGCAATTGACACACAAACCCAACCTAAGCAAGCTAACCTAGCTTGCGAGTCAATCGATAATGCTTGTATTCGTTTTTCGGTCACAATTGACACACAAATCTAACCTAGCTTGCGAGTCAGTCGAAAATGCGTGAATAATTCGTTTTTTGCTCGCAAATGACACACAAACCTAACCTGAGCAAGCTAACCTAGCTTGCGAGTTCGAAAATGCGTGAATTCGTTTTTCGCTCGCAATTGACACACAAACCTGACCTGAGCAAGCTAACCTAGCTTGCGAGTCAATCGATAATGCTTGAATTCGTTTTTCGCTCGCAATTGACACATAAACCTAACCTAGCTTGCGAGTCAGTCGAAAATGCGTGAATTTGTTTTTCACTCGCAATTGACACACAAACTCAACCTGATCAAGATAACCTAGCTTGCGAGTCAGTCGAAAATGCGTGAATTTGTTTTTCGCTCGCAATTGACACACAAACCCAACCTAAGCAAGCTAACCTAGCTTGCGAGTCAATCGATAATGCTTGTATTCGTTTTTCGGTCACAATTGACACACAAATCTAACCTAGCTTGCGAGTCAGTCGAAAATGCGTGAATAATTCGTTTTTCGCTCGCAAATGACACACAAACCTAACCTGAGCAAGCTAACCTAGCTTGCGAGTTCGAAAATGCGTGAATTCGTTTTTCGCTCGCAATTGACACACAAACCTGACCTGAGCAAGCTAACCTAGCTTGCGAGTCAATCGATAATGCTTGAATTCGTTTTTCGCTCGCAATTGACACATAAACCTAACCTAGCTTGCGAGTCAGTCGAAAACGCGTGAATTTGTTTTTCGCTCGCAATTGACACACAAACTCAACCTGAGCAAGATAACCTAGCTTGCGAGTCAGTCGAAAATGCGTGAATTTGTTTTTCGCTCGCAATTGACACACAAACCTAACCTGACCAAGCTAACCTAGCTTGCGAGTCAGTCGAAAATGCGTGAATTCGTTTTTCGCTCGCAAATGACACACAAACCTAACCTGAGCAAGCTAACCTAGCTTGCGAGTCAGTCGAAAATGCTTGAGTTTGTTTGCATGCAAACCGAATTGAAAATGCGTAAATTTCTAGCCAACCATACCTGACCTGACTAACTTTACCTACACCTAATAATAATACAAAATTGTTAAGAACTAACGACTATTTATCCAAAATTCAGAAACAACAGGCGTGGAGCAACCATATTTGACGGTTCGCCCCGCTTTTAGCGTAAACAAGTGCGCATGCGAAATTGCGAGATCAAAAGTAGAAAGGTACGGCTAAAGGTTCAGTATAATGTAGATATTCTTTCCTAATCGAACCTAACCTACTAACCCAACATAAGATATGAACCCAATCTAACGTAACCTAAGATGTAAATATATGTAGGTGCTTGATGCGCTTGCCGTCCACTTTGAAAGATTTTTTCCAAAAAAGGTGCCCACATACGTTTCCGCGGAAAAATTTCGATTGGTACAGTAATTTTATGATGTTTTACGAAATCTTTGGAAATTTCATGAAAATCGGAAGTTTTACCAACATTTTACTCTTATATATGAGATTTGGCATCGTTGCTCTCTGAAAATATTTAATTGTGACATTTCACATAAATATCCATATCTGTCATTACTTACTGTCAACAAACGAAATCAATCGAATGTATCGTTAAGAAAATTCAAATCTTATATTTTCAATACAAGTTGGAAATACTGCAAACTGTGCCCAAAATGCAAGAATTATGTGTTTTGAGCAAAGGCAAATTGGTTGCTTTTCGTGGAAGAAATTTGATCTTGAAAATACCCTTTTTCTGGTATTTGATGGGTTGTAAATCAAAAAGTAAGTGAGAGCGAGGCTTTTTGACTTCAGATTTTTGTTCAGGGACCTCGAAATAACCCCCCAAAAATATTTTGTCAAAATCGGGGTTACTACCCTAAACTGCAATTTTACCAAATCCACTAATATGTGATAAAATACTATGAATTTATTACATGAGTAACGTCACAAACCTGCATCCATCAACGCTGCAAACGAAAGAGAAATAATCCAGAGATCCTTCTCCCAAATTATCGAAATCAAAACAAAAAACCAAAGCCTGTGTTGAGGTCGTCTCATTTCTTTCAATTCTGGGTTGTTCATCAGTTCTTGATTAGTTCCACTGACAAAGTCGAAATTATGTCAAACGTCAAACTATAAATCGAAAGGATTTCGTTTCATGAAGATTATTACTAGTATTTCTAGGGACGACTAACCGAATAATGAATTCTTAACAAAATTCATGTGACTGGAAAAAGCATTGCAAAATAAAATTGAAAGTCCAATACCGATAACCAGTGTTCTAAGCGAGTAGGCTCTGTTCGAAATCAACCACTATAGACTTAGACTGTGAACTGTGATAAACGCCAATACGGAACATCAAACTCTCGCAGTGGTATTTTGAACTGTTCGCTGTCAGGTATAAAAATAACCTCACTTATTAAACAATAATAAACAACTAGTTTATCTGTATGGTAAATACAATTTTATGAATTTCAGTAGTCACTCCAACAGTAAAATTATGTGCTTTTTTGAGCTTCGATAACTCCAATGTGAGATGAATGAACCACAGGTTGTGTAATGAATGCACTTTGTGATAGGCGGTGTATATTATAGAAATAAAAGTCATGAGAAAACCACTGAACAATCTCACCTAAGCCAATCGTACAGGATTCCTAGGAGATCGTCAGCGTCTGGATGTAGGTTTCGTGATGTTTAGGGCGCCCCTTCTTTATCCAGGCATCCGTGAAAGTTGGGAACACGGCAAAAAGGGAGCACCACACTTAATATGAAATACGCAATTGTTCTAAACACACTTAGGCGAAGCGCCTCGATTCTTGATGCACAAGAAAATAGCGTTAAACAAATTTCTAATAACGAGTGCGTATTGAAGGAGAGCTCGTGATGAGGAACTGATCGACATTGCTTTTTTTGTCCTTGGTCGACGTTTTCTTTCCGGAGGTAGGCAAAAAACTGACTGCTCAGTGGCGTACACATTTCTTTCTTGCACACACCTAAGAAATAGCTTGACATAAAATAACTAATTAATTTCACTTATTTAAGTGGAAACTTAACGATGAGATTAAAATCGAGATAGGTGACCCAATAATGAAATATGAATAAGATGAAAAACGTACAGTGAAAATATGCAAACCAATATACCAATTACAAGAACCATAAATAAAATCGGTGGTCAATATTCAATATTATATGCAGATGTCCATTAGGACAGAATCATTAGTAAGGTTTGAGGATCTCACAACATACAAGTAATCCAGTAACGACAGACAAACTCGAGCAAAAAGTGAAGAATGAATTGTAGTAGCACTCTGAAACTCGGCACATCACATCTCGACATCATGCATGTATTATTAGAAACAAAATTGTTTACCAAAAAATCAAGGGGGAACCTTTTTTCATTAAAAAAAATATAATTTATTTTTGTTGTTATTTCAGAAAACATAAGATTTATCAAAAACCGATTTCGATAGGTTGAGAGGTAATTCAATTCTCTACAAGAATGATTTTCAGTAATACCTTATGAAGTACGCTCGTTATCTCAGAAAACGTGGTTTAACGTCGACGTCAGATTTCATGCTCGAGCTAACCCGCGACTGCAAGTTCAGACAGGGCCGAAAATTATATTTGTCATAACTTTGCTAAAAGTTATAGTAGAAGGAAAAGAAAAAGTGCATATCGTTCCTGAAGACTTCTACTTCCTCATGCGAATATAATATATGAGTGTCTGAGTATCTTAAATGTGTTTTGTCCCACTTCACATAACCCTTCTCCGATACGATATTTACGGAGGATCCGAAAGTCATGAATATTTTAGTTGATATGAAATAATTATTCTGAAGCAGGAATCAGTACCCTCTTTGGACCATATGCAACGATTTAAGACTAGTAAGACAAGTCTTACTTATACATGCCAAAGAAAAAACTGGGTTTTATTCCTGCCGCAGTTTTCAACTCACCCATAATGCCGTTTTTATGGGTAAGTTGAAAATGAGACAGGGGTAAAACAATTTTTTTTTTGCATGTATAAGTGGGACCTGTCACACTACTTTATAATTGTTGCATATAGTCCAAAGAGGGTATGGGTTGTTGCTTCAGTATAATAATTCCATATTTACCAAATTATTCATGATTTTCGGATCATCCGCAAACATCTCCGTGAAGTCCGACAAAACACATTTTAGGTACTCAAATACTCGCATATTATATTTGCATGAGATAGTAGGAGTCTTCAGAAACGATATGAACTTTTCCTTTTCCTTCTCCGATCATTTTTAGCAGAGTTATGACCAATGAAATATTCGGCTCCGCCCGAACTTTCTGTGGCGGGTAAGCGCGAACCTGAAAGTTGATGTCGGTGTTCAATCACGTTTTCGGGGAAAACGAGCGCATTCCATAAGAATTTTGGTAAACATTTTTTTTTTCGTTTTTATCATGGTTCCAACCCAACTAACCAAATTAGGTGGTGCTACAATCGATTCTTGTCTCAAAACCCAATATTACTGGATTAAAGGTAACAGATAGTCTCGTCTGCATGCAAATGACAAAATTTGATTTTGAAACGTAACAGGTTTTCTAGGAAATTATTTTGACGTCCTTTTTTCAAAATAGCCGAATTTTCCAGTGGTTCATTTTCCAGATTCTTCGAGTTTTTGTTGATGTTCTTATCAAACCATCCAAATTTTTTCTTCTATCAAACTAACTAAATTTTGTATAAGTTTACCTTTCAGTAATTTGGTATTTTTGTCAAGATTATTCAAAATCAAACTTTCGGATGAAAAGTTTATAGGTACTTCTTCTTCTTGAAACAGACCTTCCGGGAATATTGTATGGAATGCGGCCTCCTTACCAGTTGTTTGGGGTAAGTACCTTTTTCTATAACTCTTTCTTCTTCTAAAATATTTTATGTTTGATAGTCTTTGAACGAGATATCAGTCTGTTTTACACAAAAAGTGTATCTGTTTATATTCTTGTAATGCAAAAGGGTTCGCGAACAATAATTTTTTTACCGTGTCTCAATGTCTATTTTGCACGAAAAATTACTATCAGTATCAGTATTTGACACGTGTTATATTCATTCGCTTCTCATTAGAACGTTTTGAAGTTTTATTTATGGGGCATATGAAAATTGAGAGATAGGATATTAAAGTATAAGTGAATAAAAAGGTTTTTCAAGCACACGCGAATTTTCGAAATAGAGCAAGTGTTTGAAAGATCAGTTATCCACGAATACTTTACGTAATTTTTTTCAATTGGTGCACTTTGAAATCATAAATACTGGTTTCATTATTACAAATAATGAAAATAAGAACTTATAATGTAAAATGGTTGAATTCGTGATGTGATATCAGTATACCTTTCGTTATTGTTTGAATAAAAGTTTTGCATTAGTTTGTAATATTTCATTTGACGTTACAAAGTACTCCTGTGAGATCAATAATCATAACTTTGTCATTAAGACTGCACTGTTCTTGATTTGTTGATGTATCCATGGTAACTTAAAAAAACGCGCGTTTTTGAAAGTTCGATTTGAATACTCTGTGGCGTGCTTCAAATAGGTAAAAAGGGGCACTAATTGAAAAAAGCATTTTTTATTAAAATGACCCAATATCAAACTCCTTTCTTCCATATGGAGTACAATATACACGGTGGAATTGACAAATTACCGAAAATAAACTGGTATACTAGTTCCATGTGGAAACATACCTGTTAAATTTTAGAGCAATCCGAGATAATTTATAAAATGTTATTGATCGCCAACTATCAACAACGCTCTGCTGACTTGAACACTTGTTTTTGGCTCTCTGTTTACGATCTACCGATATTCAATTTCTACAGTGAATTGAATTGTGCTCGTTACAAATGTGCACGCTGTACGCCCTTTCAGTTAGTTAAATGTATTCACTGAGACCTTATTTTGACGTATTTGTCTCAGAAGATATTTCCAAAGGAAATAATACCTTATGGTCCGAGTGTTATTTGCGCTGAAAAGTTTATTCGACACTAAAATTATTTATTCAACTTTTATATTGTGCTGTGCAATGCTTTAAAAAGTATTTATCGCTGCTATATGTCCTATTGGGAGACATGCTGAAACTCACATTACGTCAACTTGAGTCCTACTTGATGAAGACGCAACGTGGAAACACTTCGGCTGTATACCAAGAGGCGGCTCTTTCCTAGATAATATACAAAAGGTAACTTATTTGGTAAATACTCCCAAATTTCACCCAATTTTCCACTACTCTTGGTTGGGAGAGCACACCAGTGTTATTTTCTGTAATTAGTCGTAGGTCACCCTGTAGATGACCACACGAAAAATTCAATTTATTACTCAATTGCCCGAATTGGATAAATCTACTGGACCCTCCAATCTATGATGATATTCTCGTCATTATATCCCATATAGACATCCAGGTTCTCTCTTCATCGGTCCCTCAGGATTCACCAGAATAACTTCGATTGATAAAGCTACTCTTATCTTCCAGCTTATTACCGCCGGTGTTGTGTATGAATGAAGGTTCCCTTTCAGATATATTTTCTTAATGTATATATTTCCCCTTCGTGGATATTTCCTCCAGCAATTATATTTCATTCCAGAGAATTGTATAATTGAATTTACTTCGAGAATACGAGTATTTGCAGTTAGTTTTCTTGAGTATAGTATACAGGGTGTAATCTAACCTCTTGCACTCCCGTGAAGGAGGGGTGTATAAAGTCATGTTAAAACGAATGGCAGGTGTGAAAAATGCGCAAAAAATGTTTGGAGTTTTAAAATTTTGTGTAATATGGGTCAACATTTTGGGAACCTCTGTTCGCCATTCTTGAATACCAGAAAAGACTATTGCCAGTGAAGGAAAGACACTAAGATTGCGTTTACAGAAGTCCAGAGAGTCTCTCACCCGTATTATGTGTTGCAAGCTGATGGAATAAGAACGTAAGTATCACAGTAAAATGAAAATCAACGAACCTCGTGGGTATCCGAGTATCTAAACTGGTACACGGGGAGATCAATGCAGAACTAGTAGCTGAAGACAGGGCCACATATAACACATAACAAATTAATCAACAAAACAGTTCAACAGTGGATTCACATAGGATTTGTTTTAGTAAACAACCGTATCAATAATCGGACCATGGCTGGAGCATAGACATTATAAATGTATGGACTGGGCATGAGAAAGAGACAATTGAGGACAGAGTAAGAGCAAGGATGGGAACATGTCTATAATCCCGGCTGCGACAATGTGACTAAGATCCCGAACGCCGTTCAGTAGTCTCCAAAAATAGTTGCAAACCAGACCGAGAACCATTATTACTAAATGAAAATTCTGACCCATTATTGCACCCTTTGAGCGACGAGACAAACATGTAATAAGATAATAGAGAGATATTGCAATAACGTCAAGGAAACTTGATTTTAATAGTGACTAGTGACTAGTAATTAGAAACAGAGATATTGCAAGTTTCGTCTATTTATTCCTTATTTACACGATTTTTGTTTCCACATAATTTATTTCAGAATTTGATAGAATTATTCCTCTTGAAGTGTTTGGACATCCACTTCTGTTAAAAAAATATAGAAATGAGTGCATATATTATTTATTCTACTCACATAACAGAAATGGCATTTAGTGTACGGATATGTTACCTTATTCAATGATCGATTCATCACAGATTCACAATCCGTGTGAGAAGCAAAGTTTTTAAAACGTTACCATGGTAACTATATTATTTCATTACATCAGCGTAGTGTTTTGGTATTGAAAGATTTGTATACTTGAAGCACATAAACTGCACTACACGAAAAAGTGCACTTTGACAGTTTTAGAAAAAATAAAACTTCGGTGAACAGTGGTAGGTACAAGCGTTACGAAAATATGTACACGTAAATCTTAAGTGACGAACTGACATTTCCGCGGAACGAACGGTTTATATTGCCGTCTTTACCCGAAAGCATGTCTACATGCGATGGGTCATTGTCAAGTTAATTTCACCTGTAAAGATATTTAATCTCGGTGATAACTTCTGAGATGTGTTTAGCTCACGCGACAACGGGGCGCTGCCCCATCCAGTTGTCGATTGTTTATGAGGCCCGTCTCATAAACATAGCGGCCTGTTTGTACTGAATTTGTCGCCACTGTCAAAATCAATGCAGCAGATAAACTCCCATTTTTACGAGCATCGCCGCTGGAGTAAGACTCAATTAAAAATATTATTGATGTATTTTAACAGCGAATGTAAAATGCTACAAGCTCTCGAATTCATGCGAAATTGAAACGCTTCAGCGAAATCGTTCCGATGGAACTAAAACTCGAAAGGGTTGAGAATTATGCTGTAATCGTTAATGACACTTATTGCCAGAGATGATTTTTTTATCTAGGTGAAGTCTGAATGTAAAAACATACTTAACAAAAATAGTGGTTTAAGGTGAAAATGAACTAAGAATTTTTTAAATTTGATCTAACCGTCATCTGGCAACACCCCTTTGAGCAGCCCTCAGAAGTTTTCAGAACACCTTTTAAAGTGCGATTTCAAGCATTATGAACAAAGTTTTTTTCAACAATATTAAAATCGACTTTACATAGAGAATTCAAGTACATAATGTAATTGAAAAAACAACAAATTGCATGCATTGGTACCAGCAACCCAGACTAAAAATTAGTATAAAATATTAAAAAAAGTTTTAAGGACATTTAACGCAACATTTTCCATTCGAATCCGAATGCGGCAAGCTTTTGAATATGTAACTCACAGAACAACCTACATTACACATCTAAAGAATTATTTTTTAACTTTTTAGCGTATTTAAATAAAAGCTAGTCTTCAATAATATTTGTTTTTGATAATATTTTATTTTCTGCTTTTTAGTTAGTGTACACCGATCTATAGAGGGAGAGGGGAGAGACGGCGAAGTCAGAAGTCGCAGAACCCAAGTAGCAATTCAACGTTGCGGCGAAGTGTTCGAAAGAGTTGTGCAACCAAACATAAGTTGCGTTGCCGACATCAACACAACGTTGTCACAACCCTGTTTTACACCAATTTGGTCAATCATTTTTGGGTTTTTACAACGTTTCTGCTACAACTGTAGGTAGCGGTCGGTCGTTTCCTAAACGTTGCTGAATTTACTTAAGAACAACTGCACATCAGCGCCCTCTCCAGCGGCAATGACAGTTCATTTTCTATGGTGTTCAGATAATAGTTGATTTATCAACCAAATAATTACTGATCGCAAAAATGAACACTAAGAAAAAAGTTTCTGGCAACTACTACCACAAGTTGATATCGAAATATTTCTTGCTCAATATTACCGAAAAATAACGATTACGAAACAGAAATTGCCAACGCATTACATTTTACTGTCAAATATACCATTGTTTCATGCTAAAAAACACGCGGGCCTTCAAACTGTTGCGAAGATTTCAAATTTTAAGAATAAAAAATATATATTTTTATACACAATTTATAATGTTGATATCGAATCAAGCGTGAACTAAACGGGATACCTATGAATTATTTCTAGAAAAATAAAATGAGGCTTTAAAATCCTTTGTAAATGTTTGTTTTACATTCCAAGTTTTAATGGTCGACCATGTTTCCAAATAGAATCGCACTTCCAATATGGCGTAGGAGTATACAAGTCGTCAACGCGACCTTGGTTGTCAGATAACTAAAAATATAATAATTTTTAACATTAGTCTGCCAGACAACTAACTTTATACCCGAAGTGCGAAAACGTTTTCAACTCAACTGAGAAATTACCCACTGCTTAGTTGAATCTCACAAGGTCGCTTTATCGTCGGGAAAACGTTTAAAATAACTAAAGTTGTCACTTAAACGTTTTTAGAATATTATTCCCATTCCCAGAATATTTACTACTCGTAGTCGGTTCAGTAAACGTAAATAACTACAGTTGTCACTTAAACTTTTTAGAACATTATTCCCATTCCCAGAATATTTACTACTCGTAGTCGGTTCAGTAAACGTTATGACAACGTCGTATCTTGACTGATGTCAAGCTCAACGTTAAAACAACGTTGACTGGTGGTTTAGAGAGCGTAGTTTCATAAATGACTGATTTCTTCACCAACTACAACGTTAATTTTGGTGTATTATGTGGTTGTCGTCGCCAAAATGCTGCTTGGGAACATACTTGGACGAAACTTCACCGCACCCAGTTGGAAGATGCCAACGTCTTAGACAAAGAAGAACACTGGTTTGAAAGAAAATTCAAAGAGTCCCTTTACATCCAATTCAACAACGCTTTCAGTCAAACCAGCGTAGAAATCAGGAACGTGTTGAAAACATCAATCAAAAAGAGAAAAAAATAAGGGTCTCCACCCATTGACACGCCTAACTATGGCCAATTAGGAAAACAGGTAGTTCTGTTGATTACTTCAGGGCATATAAAAGTTTCTCTCATTACTGTACACATAGAGGTGTTTTTTCGCCATAATTCCTTGACTGACATTGTTCTATTTTACATTTTCAGGTCCAAGTTCTGATAAAGAATGGTTATTACAAGCCGTGTTTCCTGTGAGTTTTGAATAAGACCGTCATCTAAATATTTACTTGTCAGCCATCCTGAAGCTGCCATCTTCATTCATGAATTTTAACGAAACATTCAACAAAAAAATTTTCAAAAAAATACATACGTTGCCACAGTGATCGGGTCAAAAAAATTCAAATTTCCTAGGAATATGGAATGAATGAAGCAACAAAAATTATGGAATATACTGTCCCCAGGTAGTTTTATTTGTTGCCGATACCCATTTTAGAAATATTATATAATTTTTGCTGACATATCTTTATCCAGAATCAATAACAACACATTTCACTACCGATCTCTAAATTGCATTATCAACTACTAATATCTCATGAGGACGCCATCTGGAAACTATGGCAGAAGCACCCAGGTATTTAATTTGTTTTGTCTACAGTATCCGAAACTTTTCATCTGAGGTATAGCAGGAATCTACGCGAGCAATAAGGAACGTAATGATATGATAATACCACATAAATGAGAGAGACGCACTACTGCGCGCCTCTCCTGTTACCTCGCCAGACGAATTAACAACTCACATCGATATCCCTTCCACGAGCGAGTAGAGGAGAAATTGTAATGCTTTCTCAACATATAGCAAGCTATTCTTCATGCTCTCATAAAACCACCATACCCAAGATGAAAATTTTCCGATACTGTATACATAAGGGTTTTCAGACATATCAGAATTACTACCATCTACATTTCAGTTGAATGTCAAACAGGATGAACTCAAAAACTAAAAACAAAATTTGAAACTAATGACTACTCGTTTAGTGTAAATAACTATTATTATTCCGGATGTTTCTGTGGTGATTTTAAAGTGTTCTCAGAATATTTATGGATTTTTTTCTCAAAATATCATATTCGTAGTGACAATCTCATTCGAGTTATTTTTTGAATACTATTTCTCCATTTGAGCTCCCTTCTGAACATTATTTTAATATGGAGGCTATGGGCTACAGCTAAAGGTCGTTTGGTTGTTTCTCGGTAGTTAGTTTTGATAGTTTTTGTTCCATTTACTGATATATTGATATAACAAACAATTACAAGGAGCATTGCCCGGAACGTTATGTAACTGTTTATTATAATATTAATTGCTGGTTCACATTAAATAATTACTATCAGATGCGATTTATATCTGGAGAGTGACCGTAATACTCGAAGGAATTGCTACAGTATAATATATTGAATTTTTTTGAAATCGGGCAAAAATTTCTTCGGATGGGAATTACATTGGTAAGATTACATGGGTAGAAGGATGTTATATCTGATACACGAATCACAAAAACATCCTCAACAAGAATATGTTTCGTTTGTAGAACTAAGAGGAAAATGTCGTAAGATAGAGAATCATCCTGGAAATGCTTTTAACATACAGTATCGGAAACTTTTCATCTGGGGTATAGACAGAAATCTACGCAAGCAACAAGGAACGCAATGATATGATGATACCACATAAATAAGAGAGACGCACTACTGCGCGCTTCTCCTGTTACCTCGCCCGACGAATTAACAGCTCTCGTCGATATCCCTTCCTCGAGCGAGTAGAGGAGAAATTGTACTGCTCTCTCAACTTATAGCAAAGGTTTTCTTCACGCTCTCATGAAATGGACAAAATTCACAGTGAAAGTTGAGTAGGATAATTGAAACTGACTGACTAATACAAATAAACGGAGCATCTCTTAAGAGTATCTAGAAAATGTTTCAAAGAATTGTTTTATTTTTTCTTTAATGGAAAATAAATGAGATGGATGAAAACAATTTTGTCTATTTCGATTTTTGTTCAAAAATATGAATAGGATATTTATAAAATCTGTTGTGGAATCATCTGCGGCTGAAAGACAAACTTTAGTCGCTACTTTCCATCGTTCAAGATAACCTCTTGAGAAGTATTCATGTTGAAAAAGGGAACATTCTCTTGTATCTTGACAATTCAATGAGACCATATGAACATTAATAATCTGAATAACTTCCGATAGCTTTAGCTCGAGCGAGTTATTCTATGATTATTAATGTTAATATGGTCGAATTGAATCATCTCAAAATACAAGTTACTCAAGATGAAACAATAGTCTCTTTTTGCCATATTAGAGTGATATTTAGGAAGACTATTTCATGAACAGCATGGAATCATTTCTAAACAGACTATTTACTCCTATTGGTATTTTCTGGGATGGATTAGCTTATATGTTCTCTAATTTCGGTAGTAGAAGATAACCGAAAACGAGACATTTCTATTTTGAGTTATGTCAAACTTGACACTTCTCTTTGTTTATCTAAATACCGTGTTTACCTAAATCATCGAGTGTTGACTTGAAGAAATAAACACCCAACAAAAATTTGGCAAAGGAATGTATGCTTTTCTGGGCCACCCAGGTAACACCTAATGTTGGCTGAATCGTGTTTTCATATTGGGCCAATATGGGTATATTGTAAATGTTAAAATAATATTAAACCAATATGGGTTCATATTGACAAACAATATTTCATTAATAATATTGGTGGAATATTGGCTCAACCTGTTCAGAATGTACATTGTTTCATGAAATGTTGGATCAATATTGGTTCAATAATTTTTCACCAATATCGATAGAGCGATATTGCCTACATATTGTTTCCAGCATCTAGCTCCAATATTGCGATTTCAATATTACTCTCATATCGATTTTAGAGATAAAAAACAATATTGTACATTCAAGTTTTGATAGCACATCGGTGGAATATTATATAATCCATACTGTAAAAATTATGTTGACCCTATATTGATTGAGATTGTTACGAAAATCTTACGCCAATATTTGAAAGACAATATTACAAAATACATTTATCACTAGAATTGAAATTTGAATATTGGCCGAATATTCAATAAACAATATTGAAATGAACCATGATAAAATTTGGGGTAAGAAACCGCTAGGTGTCCCCACATATGAAACAAACAGCTGAATCATAGTAACATATTAAATAAGGCTTCTCACAATGCTTTGCAAGTCAATCTACTCAGTGTAAATTGAAGTAGAAACGAAATTGTAGGAATTTTTAAATTATTCGATATTTTCTGGAAATATTTCATCAATGTTTTTAAGGCAACATAATCACTTTGAATATTTTACCAATATATGCAAATGATATTGTACCAATATCCCTGAATATTTTGGGACCAATATTGCTTCCTCAATATTTCACTATTATTATTTGTATAATGTCCAAGTAATATTGTGCAAAATCCCAAAATAATTATAATTTTATCTAGCCAATATTACGTTTAATATTTTGCCAATATTTTACCAATATTATCCCAATGTAAGTGTGCTACAGCGATATTGTACTAATATCGCCTAACATTTTGAGGCCAATATTGCTTCGAGAATATTAGACCAATATTATCTTTTAAATATTGGACCAATATCGCCGAATGCTCACATTTTTTTTCTCGCCAATATTATTATTTGAAAATTTTGCCAATACATTCACAATATTGTACCAATATTGTCCCAATATGGGTGTGCTACTTGGGTAACTGCCCCCGTCATCATATGTTGCTCACTTTTAGGTCTATAAAAAAGAAACATTTTCCCAAACTTCCAAACCATTTCGGAAGTTCTTTTAAAGCATGGTTTGTGAAGGCAAAATATGATAAAATAGACATTTTGGCAACAAAGCGTATGTGTTTATCCTGGGTTTCAACGTACAATAAATAGAAAATGTCAGTTCTGACAATTATTTATTGAATTAATTCAACAGCAATGTTGCCACTTTGCAGTTTTT